>OX243821.1:1242384-1244884 GCA_945859605.1 Lumbricus rubellus
AAGGAAGAGGACAAGGAAGAGGACGAGGAAGAGGAAGAGGAAGAGGAAGAGGAAGAAGAGGAGGAAGAAGACGAGGATGAGAAAGAAGAGTACATGGAGTAGGACGATGAAGAGGAGGAGGACGTGAAGGAGAAGGAGGAGGAAGAGGCCAAGGAAGAGGACCAGGAAGAGAAGGAGGCCATAATATAGAAGGTCGTAATAATTATGATACCGTGATAAGCATTTGGCAGAGGAGGTGATAGATTTTTTCACGATTTTTTCGCCCGTGTATCCACACGCTCTTTGTGAGGTGAGTATACGCTGTAGGCCTATATTTTCGTAGGCCTATAGCCCACCCTAAAGTACAGCACTGCCTATAGACTCAATAAACATATTAATTATATACAAATGAGTTTATGCACTAGCATAGGCGTATAGGCCTACGGTAGTTTTCACCAGTGGCGGGGGGTCAAAGATTGAACTTCTGCCCGAAAAATATATTCGGGAAAAAGTTGATGACCTTTTTTAATCGTTCGGGGCTGTGTTTGTCCGAAAAACCCAGACTTGCCCGAAAGTTGACGACCTTTTTTAGTCGTTCGGGTGTCTTTTTGCCCGAAAAGCCACACTTGCCCGAAAGTGGGGGGGGGGGGGCATTTGCCCCCCCCTGCACCGCCGCCTCGTACGCCTAGGCCTATGTGCACTAGTATGTACTTATACATGTATGTAAGCCTATAATAAACAAATTTCATTAAGACAAATCTTCTTAGCGAACAGCGGATCAGAACGAATACCTCTGAGTAGGAGTAGAGATATATATATATATATATATATATATATATATATATATATATATAGGCATGGTTCGGCAAATTCCGGTTAATTCCGTTCCTGCAATCAGCGCTACAACAATTAAAACTTCATCGGGGGAGGTCTCTGCTCGTCCAGGTTTTCACCACTAATCGGGTTACACGAGAGTTTGTTCGTTCATTCATTTCAAAAATTCTTATGGCGTCCAGTGATTTCTAAAAGGGATTTTTAGAACTGCAAAATACCTTCCCTAATATTATTGTTAATTCCCTCCCCAAGCCTGATCGAGCGCTCGGGTGCAGCTGTGATTACCTTTAAAAGTCATGCCTCTAACAATACACCATGACATCACGAACATAATTAATAACTACGGTCCAGTAAAAGCAACGGACTCCTATAATTCTATTCTGCGATTGCCTTGAAAAGTCTTAACTCCAACAATCTGCCCGTTCACCATGCACTGTGATGCACATATTTACAACTACGGACCCGTTAAGGCTTAAAAGCTACGGACTCGGGTGAATACCTTTAAAAGTTTTATCTATAACAATCTACCAGTACGCCATGCACATATTTACAAATACATATACCCCTTAAGGCTTAAAAGCTACTGACTCGGGTGTTGTGCCCTTAAAAGTTTTATCTATAACAAGCTACCAGTACGCCACGCACGTATTTACAACTGCTGGCCCTCAAATCTCAGAGCTCGGTTGCTGTGATTACCTTTCAAAGTTTTATCTGTAACAATATACCAGTACGCAACGCACATATTTACAACTGCTGTCCCTCAAATCTCAGAGCTCGGGTGCTGTATTTACCTTTAAAAGTCCTACTTCTAGCATCCCACCGGTTCGGTTCACCAGGCGCATACATGTACAGGGTGGGCCATAAAAAAGTAACCCCTACGGTTTTTTGCCCATATCTTGGCCAGAAGTACGAATTTCGAAATGAAATTTTACAGGCTTAAAGACAATTCATATTTACACATGATGGCCAGATTTCATCAAAATATTTCAAGCAGAACAAAAGTTTTATAACTTTTAGTGAGGCCACCCACCGTTTTTTGACGATTCAAAAAACGCGACGCAACAAAAGTAACAAAAACCAGTGTAATTATTCTGGCCAATATCTTGGTCAAAAGTAAGAATATCGAAATGAAATTTTACAGACGTAAGGACAATTCATATCTACACATGATGGCCACATTTAATCAAAATATTGCAAACAGAACAAAAGTTATACCAATATTCAATAAGGCCTCCACCGTTTTTTGACGATTCAGAAGTGTAACGCAACAAAAAGTAGCAAAAACACAATATATTAAGTCTCACCTCAAATAATTGTTGTCAAATATTGTCAGATGATCATTATTATTGATATCTAAAAAGAAACAGGGCACCAGCGTAGCTGCACGTCACTGAGAAGTCAATTAGCAAGATGACAATCAAATTGGTAAATAAGGAATCTGTCACATTAATCAACAGGTCCATCAAGAACTTTGCAAAGAGACTCAAAAGAAGTGTTGGCACTGGTGGTAGACACATTGAACACAAGTAGTGAAGCACTACCAAGTACATTTTACAACAGCTATTTAAGATGAGACTTAATAAAATCAGGTTTTTGTTACTTTTTGTTGCGTTTCGTTTTTGAATCGTCAAAAACGGTGGGTGGCCTCACTAAAAGTGGCATAGCTATTGTTTCCTTTGAAATATTT
>OX243821.1:1249884-1274884 GCA_945859605.1 Lumbricus rubellus
TCTGAAACCAAATTTCTCCTCTGGCAGAATTGTAAGCTCACATTTCTGAACTCCGCCGACTACAATATCGAGCACCTAAGTAAAAGCACCTAAGTGGAAGTTATTATTCTATCTATAGTGGGTGGATGGGTGGGTGGGTGGATGGATGGATGGGTAGATGGATGGGTGAATGGTTGGATGGCTGGACCGAAGGACGGACGGACGGATGGATAGACAAACAGACAGGCATACATACAACGAAACACTCAGTCAGTCAATAAGACGGACAGACAGACAAACAGACAGATAGACAGACATATAGACAGACAGACAGGCATACATACAACGAAACACGCAGTCAGACAGACAAACAGACAAGACATACAGACAGACATATGGACAGGCACGGACCGACAGAGGGATAGAGGCGGAGGCATGGAGAGGTGGTGCAACTGCTGTAATCATATGGCTTTTTGACAGCGGCGGTGAGAAAGTGACAGCAACGTGTATAATGAATTATCTCCTGAATCAATTCGTTGCATATGTATCGGATTTTTAAAGGGTGAGGGAAGAAATTACGGCGAAGGGGTGGGTAGTGTAACGGAGGGTCTGGGAGGTGTGATTAGTAGCAGAAACACGAGGAAGGACAACAGCAGAGAAGGATGGGTCGATGGAAGGAAAAGGTACGCGCGACAGAGAGGAGAGAGAGAGGGGAAGAGAGTGTGTGCGAAAGACAGACAGATAGACAGAGGTACAGACAGAGACAGACAGAGAACGTGAAAGTGATACGGGCAGAGACACAGAGTTGGTGAGATAGAGATATTTTCAGATGGAAAAAACAGATAGACAGATAGAGATATAGCGACATTCAAAGACAAACAGAGACAGAGACAGAGAGACAGGCGGAGACAGACACAGTGAAGTAGAAATATAGATAGACAGAGGTAGATATAGACAGAGATAGACAGACAGAGACATGTAGAGAGTGAGATTGAGCGACAGACAGACACAGAGGCACAGACATAGAGACAGAGACAGAGGAGAGATTGACAGAGACAGTGACACACAGAGAAAGAGAGATAGACAGGCCTGCAGGCAGAGAAAGACTGACGGACGGACGGACGGACAGACAGACAGAAACCAAGAGTAATATTCGCCACTATCGATGATTCTGTCTGGCTTTCTGATATGCATCCGAGTTTACGGAACTGATGTTGTGCAAGAAGAGGGAGAAATGGATTGCAAGAGAGCAACACAGAGTCAGAGAGAGATACAGAAAGACGGAGAGAGCGGAAATTAGAGATTGAGAAACCGAGAGGAGTATATACACTGCAGGCGATTTCTAGATTAAATACATCGATGAATTTCTCTCGCAGATAGAAACAGCCGTAGGTATAGGAAGCGGAGAGAGAGAGAGAGAGAGAGAGAGAGAGAGAGAGAGAGAGACATACAGACAGACAGAGACAGAGACAGAGAGACAGAGACAGAGAAACAGAGACAGACAGAGACAGACAGACAAACAAACAGCCAGCCAGCCAGAGACAGACACACATACTGCGAGAGAGGGCTCGATAGATAGGTGTACGGAAAGAGAGACAGAGAGGCAGACCGAGAGAAAGAGAGGTGCGGTAAGAGAGACAGACAGACCTGAGAGAAGAACGGTAAGAGAGACACTCTCAGACAGACCAACAGAGAGAGAGAGAGAGAGAGAGATACGTAAGAGAGACAGACAAAGAGACCGAGAGAGAGGTGCGGTAAGAGAGACAGAGAAACAGACTGAGGGAAATAGTAGAAATAGAGACAGACAGAGAAAAGTCTCTTAATTACTACAGGTGCTGAAAGTGCTGACGTATTATAAAGAGCACAGGTAGACTTGAGGGAAGAAGTTAGCTGAGTGAATAGTAGGCTAATTACCAGTTAAGTGAACAAAGGTGATGGTTAATTAAAAGCAGGTATAGATTGCTTCACTTTATACTGACGGATAATTATGTAACAGGTGAAATACGGTAATTAATTAGATGTCCTGCAGTACATGCAAAACAAGCTAGGCCTATATACATTGTATTCCAGTACAAGATCAAAATCTTATAGATACTCAAGATCTTATTATGTTTGTGATTATGGCGCATAGCAGGGTGAGAACTGCTGGAGGGTTGGGGGGTTTCAACAGCCCAGTCTTTCTTAGAGCCCCATGTTAAAGTCTGTTTTTCACACCACGATTCCAAGTGGCTAATGGTCCAACCCCCCCCCCCAGTTATTTTTTCTCGGAATCTATAAATTTCATGGTTTTGATTATTAATTTATTGCTCTTTTTCTAATATGTTGTTATTATTAATAGTTTAACTAGTAGTTACGGCATTTTAAAATGAAAATGATCATAATAATAGTAATAATAATAAGTAATAATTATTATTATTATCATAACACAATCATTTATTGAAAAACAAAACAAGCCTGAAACCGGACTGATAACAGAAAAGTGTTCAAGCGTAGAGAGCATTGATATCGTCCCCGGGGAGTGGTGCAAAAGTACCCCTATAAACAACTGCATTGAAACGTTGTGTGCAAATAGAAAGTCTCTGGAAGAGGTAGACAGTTTCTCTTGGGTCACCGGAAACAGCGGCACAACGGCGGCCCAACTCTAATAACAATTCCCGACCCGCGCTATTGATGGGACCCAATGTTTCAATTGCAATTGGTACAAACTCGTGGGAGACAGGAAGAGAAGAGTATTTGTTACACTTTCGATCCGCCGCATGTTCGGCAGCACCTCCGGATACAGTAGATGATAGATGTAGATAGGAGACAGCACTGTCTGGACTCTCTCACGTAATGTCTGGACTCTGGACTGCCTCAAGTATTGATAAATGTTCATATTTATACCACTATGATTAT
This sequence comes from Lumbricus rubellus, assembly GCA_945859605.1. NCBI lineage: Eukaryota > Metazoa > Annelida > Clitellata > Crassiclitellata > Lumbricidae > Lumbricus > Lumbricus rubellus. Next base: position 1,252,759 of record OX243821.1, read on the forward strand.
TATCATTATTATTATTAATAATTACTACTATTCAGGGCTTAAAGTGTGGCAGGACGGTCATATACGGCGCCCTGGCACTTATTTTCAAATCTTAATGCTGTCCTGCCACTTATTTGGCCAGCACACCTGAAAATGTATGGGGCGTCCTGACACTTCTTTTGGAAAGGTAAGGGGCGTCCAGGCACTTATTTTCTACACTTTTAGCACTGCTACTATCACCAGTACTCCTAATATTATTACTTTTATTATTACTTATCATTAATATTGTTATTATTATTATTTTATTATTACAACTGCTAAGGAAATTAACGATACATCGGAATGTACTGACGCTCGGCACAATAAGAATTTATGGGTCAGCTTAGAAGACGATCAAAATGCAATGTTGCGTGAAATTAAAGTTCCGTCCGTAAATCGTCCTTTGCCCTTTCGTCCGCTGTTCTCCATTTGTCAAGAAAACAAGACGCTGCCATGTGAATATAATAGTGGTGGCATTCAAGCCCCGCTTCCCCTAAAGTAGACAAGGCACTTGAAATATATATAATTTTATATATTATGTAGTATATATATATCGAGTGGTGACATTCACTCAAGAAAAAAGTCACCGGGATATATATATATATATATATATATATATATATATATATATATATATATATATATCGACTGGTGGCAAAAGAGCTCCTCTTCTACTCAAGAATAAGTCACCGGGGATATATATCGAGTGGTGGCAAAAGAACCCCACTTTATCCTCTATAAAACAAGGCACCGGGAATATATATATATATATATATATATATATATATATATATATATATATATATATATATATATATATATATCGAGTGGTTGCAATCAAGCTCCTCTTCCCCTCCATTAAAACAAGGCGCAAGGGTCATATATTGAGTGGTGGCAATAGAGCCCCACTTCCTCTCAAGAAAAGAAGGCACTGGAATATATATATATATATACATATACAATATATGTAGGCTATATATATCGAGTGGTAGCAATCAAGCCCCTCTTCCCATCAAGAAAAGATGGCGCTGGAATATACATAGAGTGGTTGCAATCAGACCCCGCTTCCCCTCTCCTCTCTCTCTCTTCCCTCCTTCCCCTTTGAACACCCACTCTGCACGCATACAAATTCTTTGCGCTTTGTCGATCATTCTCGGGCAGCAATGCACAGCAGCTTTACATCCTGCTTCACAACAATCTATGGCTCGAGCTAAAGTACCGTAACCTAGTTACTTCAAGCCAACCCAGCGTTGTCATGCGGAAGGATATAATAATTCAGTAGGGGGGAGGGGTGGGGTCAAAGAACATGGGCGGAGACTTGGGCGGAGACTTGGGGGGTGGGCGAACGAGTGGCGCCGAAGGAAGGACACGAGATTTAGGGCTGACGAATGGTTGAGTCGCCGACGAAAAAATTTCTGACGACCTTTTTTAGTCATCCAGCCGAAATTTCCTGGAAAAATACCCATTTTCCCGTCAAAATGTTGATGACCTTTTTTAGCCATCCGGCCGTAACATTTGGGGGGAGACAAATGCATGGGCCGTCCACCAACACATTCATTGAGGGGGACCGTCCCTCATTCCCCCACCTAAGTCTCCGCCCATGTCACAAAGAGTGGTTGCGATCCAGTACCATCTTTACAAAGCAAAGTAGAGCATTTTGGAACAGTAAGTTGGCTTTCCGATCGCTTAATAAAGCGAGCCGCTGTAAATTTTATTTCTATGTCACACAATGACAAAACATGACATCAGGTCGGCTATACATGTAACTCTAGAAAAACATGTCGCAATGTAAATGTACGTTCATTGGTTCCCTCGCCTTTATTATGCTGTTATTTAAACTGTGCGAACTTTGGCAAAGCTTATTAAGTGCTGTAATAATGCCAAGCAAATTTCTGTCCAGGGTAACGGCCTTTGTTGTCAAAGACCCTGGTCAAATCGGATCCACCCATGCAATGATTTTAACGACAGTAATTTGCCATTCGACACAGTTGCTCTTAAGAGGAAGCTATAGGCTAGGTCATAAAAAATTTATTTATTGAAATCTTAAATTACTGTTTTTAATCAGCACTGAAATGATAAAGTAATTTTGTTAAGATGAAATTTTCTCAGATTTGATTTTGATTTTTATAAGTATATTTACTGATGTCTTATGGACTACTCTCATCAACAATAAAATATTAGAGCAATTATCAAAGTGACAGCTTGAGATGTTGCCATTACAAAATGGAAAAAATTATGATGGGGAGGACATACACACCATCACAGATCCATCCCACTCCCCTCCTTTCCCCCTCACCATGATCAAGCTATCATTTAAACTGTGAACTTCTGCAATGCCATTACAAGATGCCCCTGTAAACCATTAGGCCTACTAACACCCCAGAGGAGGCAGGGCTTTTTAACGTGCAGTTGTACGCAAAATGTGCAGTTCTAAATGAATTTGTGCAGCTTTAGAAGAACTTATGTACAATTAAAACTAGCAAAAAGGTCATTGTTCTCGAATTGGAAGTATATGTAATTTACCATAGCCTAGATGATGGGAAAAGAAGGTGTAGTCCTGAAAATTCCTTAAAACAGCCCTGAGATTAGAAAATGCTAGATTACACACTACGCAACATCATTCTAGTAAAAAACAGACAAGTGTAAAAACTGAAAACCACCTGGGTAAAGCAATTTTCTTTGCTAATTATCAGAAAGACGTTCTTACCAGCACGTATACTATTAGCATCTAGGCAACTTCTGTGCCGTTAGAACTAGTTGAAAAAGACCATTTTCCTCCGATCGGGAATAATCTACCATGGATGATGGGAAAGGAACGAAGGGGTTGTGCAGTTCTAAAAATTCCTTAAAAACAGCAATGAACATTAGTAAATGAAACCTACCTGGGTGATACGATTTTCCAGGGCTGTTTTTAAAGAATTTTTATAACTGCACAACTCTTTATTTTTCTTCCCATCCTCCAGGGTAAATTACTTTCAATCGGAGTACATTGACCATATTCGCTAGTTTTAACTGTACAACAGTGCTTCTTCAACTGCACAAATCCATTTAGAACTGCACATTTTGTGTACAACTGCACGTTAAAAAAAGCCCTGCGACTTTCGTCGTTAATCAGAAAGGCGTTCTTACCAGCTCGTATGCTAGATGTCCTTGTCTCCGATCGAAAATATGGCGCAGCCGACAGGAGCAAATCGTCACACTACTAGGGACGCTCTCTCTCTATCTTGCATCTGCATCTGCCAACGCTGCTGCTAGCCTTTCGATTGAGTCGATGATGAGCGAGTGACCGATGCTGGCTGTGTGTATGAGAGGCAGCGAGAAAGAGAGAGATAGAGAGAGAGAGAGAGAGTGAGATAGAGAGAGAGAGAGAGGGAGAGAGAGAGGGTCAGGCAGAGAGACAGGCACTCACAGTGAGAGCAAGAGAGAGAGAGAGACAAAAAGAGACAGAGAGACACGTAGAGAGGCAGAGAGAGACAGAAAGAAGAAGGCACACAGAGAGAGAGAGACAAAAAGAGGCAGAGACACACATAGAGGAGGCAGAGAGAGAGACACACACGCTCATACTCATACTCACACACAGACACAGGGAGAAAGAGAAACAAGAATAGACAGACATACTGAGACAAAGACATAGAGTGGGAGACAGAGAGAAAGACATAAAGACACACACAGACAGAGAGACACAGAGAGACACAGAAAAATTGAGAGAGAGACAGGCAGACAGAGAGAGACAGACAGAGAGAGACAGACAGACAAAGTCAATTCCTCCCGGCGGTTCAGCAACGGTCGCACGCGACGGTGATGTTGACGATGTGAGAATATTGTTCGGTGGATCGAGGCAGAGAGTACGATGGATGACACGGTAAGAGAGAGAGGGAGAGAGACAGGCAGACAGACAGACAGACAGACAGAATCAGAGACAGAGATACAGACAGAAAGACAGAGAGCTAGAATGAGACAGAAAGACAGAGAGAGAGAGGGAGAGAGAGAGACAGAGAGAGACAGAGACAGAGAGATAGAGAAACAGACAGACAGAAACAGACAGAAACAGACAGACAGAGACAGACATACAGACAGAAAGACAGACAGACGGACAGACAGAAACAGACATACATACAGAAAGACAGACAGACAGAAACAGACAGACAGAGACAAACATACAGACAGAAAGACAGACAGACAGACAGAGAGAGAAAGGAAAGCTGTGAAATGGAGATGGAAGGATACTGACTGGAAAGGAAAGAGCCGGGAGGAAGTTTACGTGAGTGTGTGTGTCTGTTTGTGTCTGTGTGTGTCTGTGTGTTTCCGTGTGTGAAAGAGACAAACAAACAGATAGACAGACAGACACACAGACAGAAACAGAGAAGATACAGAGAGGCAGATAGAGCATGAGATCATTGAGATGGGATGATATAAGATAGATGGAAGAGGATATAGCGAGAGATAAAAAGTGAGAGGATTTCATATATATATATATTATATATATATGAAATCCTCTCACTTTTATATATATATATATATATATATATATTAGGGTGTCTCTTAAAACTGAAAGTTTAAATTTTCAATCTGTCACCCTTTCAAGTTGTTAGGTTTATGAAGAAAAAATTTATAAAAAAATTTGAAGGAAATCCGAGAATATTTAGAGGTCGCCCTTTGATGTCAAAGTTTTAACACATGTAGACCTATTGTCTAAAAATATGCCACATCGTTCGCTTTGCTAGAGAAGTCCTAGATTGACTTATTGATTAGCTAATTTCAATATGTAGAAGGAGTAAATCAGGTTATTGCCTTCTGTTCACTTTTATTCATTCCGATAATTTATATGGCGCCTTTTCAAGCGACCTACACACAGGCGATCTCAACCCAGCAACAGCTAACAGAATGAGATTTGAGCGACTTATAGAAATCAGACGAGTTTTACCTAGCCATCATCGCAAGTCTTATTCCTTTTTCTTCATTCATTATATGCATTTATACAACACCTCTTCAGGGGCTACTCAAAGGCGCTCCCAACCTCAGCGCGGCCAAACTGTCTTAAGATGAGAGAGAGGAAAGCCTGAGAAGTATTTTTACAAAGAGGCGGAGAGTCAGTGGAAGACCATTCCAGGTTGAGGGTCATACCACCGAGAAAGCATGGTTCTGAATAGTGGAAGTACGAACAAAATGGACTGAGAGCAGACTTTGTTCAGTCGAACTAAGGGAGTGGAAAAGGTGAGAACTATAATGGCCATTGCAAAAGAACAAAGGTTATGCAATCTTTGTCGGCCAGAGAGACAGGTCAACAAAGATCAGACACAATAAGATACGATGAGGCGTAAATAAGAACGCCAAACAAGAGCAGCTCGGAAGATGCCCTGAGAAACAGGAAGCCAGTGAAGAACGTCACGCATATAGGCAAAGGAATATTTAGGAAGGCAAGTGGCATATATGGTCCAGTATCACCTCAAACAGAGTGTACAAGAGTGATCAGGTGCAATTTGAACGCTTTTTGTGATCACAAGAAGACATCAGAGCATCGACCAGTCGGGCTGAGCTAAACTCTGACTTATCAAATGGCGCTGCCGAAAAGAGGGGAGATTACCATCCTGCCTGTGCTTACAGCAAAGGTTCAACTCCAAAGAGAACACGGTTAAACATAAAGTCTCGTAGACACACTATAGAACCAATGTCTCATCCAGAAATGCCACCGTTATTGTCAGTGAAGTTGCATGTATCCTTGGGCATGTCATTATTTATTTGAATATCAACAGCAGGCTACAATAATTCATCGTGCCAGCGCTAATAACCGCATAACACAACCTAAAATCAGAGTTCGCTGTAGGCTGTGCCTTTGGCACAATTGGCAGAACATTGGGATGGGAAGCCAAAGGAAAATCCAACGTCCACACAGCATAATGAGTATTAACGACCATCTTTAAATCCTTATATCAAGTGCTGGAGTGCAAGATGGAACCTTTTGCAGTTATAATCCATCTAAAGACCTGTCAGAGTTGAATTCCTCTTAAAGATTTGACTCATGACCGAACTCCAAAATGCCACCAAATGCTCATGCGCTTTGGTGTGAATCTCAGATTCAGTGTCCGCGCCCTAGTCGGGAGCACTTCTGAGTAGTATTCTTGAATGGGCCATTTATCAAGTGCACATACATACATGTATGTCATATAAACAAGCCAAATTGATTAGCACTAGAAATGATGATTAATTATCATGCAACATTAGACTACATGATTTCCCATTGTCCAAGTAAGCCTATTACATGCAAAACTTTGAGGCTAGAGGGCGACCTCTAAATTTTACCCAATTTTAATGAAATTTTTTGTGGAATTTTATTTAAATAAACCTAACAACTTTTGAGGGTGATATGGAAATAAATCCCCCAAATTCTTTTCCCCATTGTGCTAAGAGACACCCTAATATATATAGTAAGAAAACAGTAGACAATATATATATATATATATATTATAATATAGTGACATAATAATTATATGCACAGGGTTGGCAAAATTTACGCTATCAGGATTTATGCCAATATCTTGGTCAGAAGCAGGAATTTGCTAATTCAAGTGTTAAACGATTTTAGATTTATTCATATCTACGTTACGGTAGCCTACAACAGTCAAATTTCACCAAAAAGCGATCACACAGAACAAAAGTTATATAAGTTTACATTTAGTCGAGTCTACCTACTGTTTTTTGACGATCCAAAGCCTTAGCTTAACACAGCAAAAAGTACTTATGTATTACACAGTGGCGTAGCAATAGGTTGTGCAGGTTGTGCAGTGCACAAGGGCCCCCGGCTGTTAAGGACCCCGGGGTCAGAGTCAATTTTTACTTTAAGGAAATTCAGAATGTATTCGAACCTTCTTGTACAATGTACAGCGAACACACTCAATAAGTTTTTGGGTTTGAGCCGCAATGTCCAAACAACCTGGCAGTAGAGGACCCCGCAGTCACAATCAATTTTTACTTTAAGAATAATTATAATCCACATAGGGCCTATACAACGGTGGCGCACGAATGGATTGTGCAGACTGTGCAGACCGCACAAGACCCGATGACTTCATCAAGCCTGGTGACATAATTAAATTAAGTTTGATCATTGCTGAGGTGGTGGTGGCTTTGGATATCGACACCGAGCAGAGAGGCACTTAGGAAGCTATGGTGCTTTGCCAATTACTTTACAAAAGCATCCTAGAACAAAGGCATCTCAATTATTTTTGCGCAAGAGAATTCACCAAACGGTATTCGACCAAGTGAACTTTTCAGCATTTCCGATGTTTTAAATTCTTCTTTTAGACTTACGGTATGAACCCAAACTTGAGTCGCTTCACAATATACCAATTTTTTAAATAGTTTCTTTTTTTAGTCAAATAGCCCAACTGTTTGATAGAATTTCAGTGTGGATAGTCGTAATTATACTACAAGAGAGGAAACGATGTTTACAGATAGGGCCTACATTTTGTTCAGTAGCCTATACTCAGTGTTGTGCAGTAACGAAGTAAAAGTAACGCGTTACTGTACTTAAGTAAAAGTTTGAGTACTTTCACATGTAACGAAGTATCGAAAAAATGAAATACTTTTACTTTCAACGAAGTAAAATTTTACCCATATTTCAGTACTTTTACTTCGTTACAATTTATGCGACACTCGTTACAATGTTCGTTACTTCAAAGCGCTAATTAACATTTCGTTTCCCTAAGCTAAGACAGCGTATTCAAATTTGCATGCCTAAAAATAGATTTTCGATGGGTGGAGCACGCTGGATGCATTGCCATTTCTGCAGCAGAACGACTCTTGTGCTAACAATGAATCGGAAGCGTGCGTACTAGACTCAACGATAAGTGCCATTTTGAGAATTTAGTATTTTTAAGGTTAACAATCGATTGAGTGAAGCTTACAGAAAGACTCGGTACTTTTACTTTTTACTTAAAAAGTATTATTTGAAGGGGCTACTTTTTACTTTTACTTAAGTAAATTTGTGATGAGTACTTTTACTTTTACTTAAGTCATTAAAATCCATTTTACTTTTACTTTTACTTAAGTACATTTGCCCGATACTTTCAACAACACTGCCTATACTCTGGCAGCCTGAAGAAATAGCAATATGTATTATAGAGCCAAACGGGAGAAAATAATAAAAATTGAAATAAGTTAATTTGAAACTTTAATTTCGAGTGCGAGCTATAGGCCTATGCAAATAGTCTATCGCAAAAGCCAGGCGCTTTTGCACACCTTTATTGTTTGAAGTCTTTGGGGTTCAAGCATTGAAGGGGCCCACCACGAAAGCCATGCACAAGGGCCCCCAAAGACCTTGCTACGCCACTGGTATTACATATGAATATTTGGTATATATACATGTATATATAGGCATATATTTATATTTATATTAAACTCTGAATAGCTAGTCTGTAAGAGGAGCTTTATACATGCTCACACCATATACTGCAGAGAACTATCTAAAGCGAGGCAGTTAGGCAAAGAGACTATTAAACATGTAGAGACCTTCAATTAGGAACTGATCTCCCTGCACTTGCTTTTTTGCTTATATACCCCGGTAACTTTATTTTTAGAATACATGTATGACATCTTTCAAGATGGCCGCTGATGTGCAATACGAATAATTCGCACACTTCCGTTTCCGGTTAGAGATCGAGCGTCACGTGACGGCAAGACTTTGAAAGAAGACCTCCGAGGATTCGTTGTATGATTACGCAGGGGCGGATACAGGAATTTTAGAAGGGGGGGGGGGGATGAGGGACAAAAAGTTTCGGTGATCTTTGCCTAAAAATTCTGATGACTTTTTTAAGTCATGTGGTCATGATCTCTTCGGAATATGCTAGTCCGACTAGTCGTGCATTGATTTAAAGGTTCTTGAAACCAAAGTGATGCAGATCCAATAATCATGTGAAGACACAAAATAGCCAATCCTGTGCTGAAGTGCCGTTAAACCCAACCAATCAATCAATCTTGAAACCAAATGGGGGCCACATCCCATGCAATTTTGAAACAATAATAGGCCTAATCTTTTCTTGAAACGCCTGCAAGACGCACTGCACTTTACATTGACAAGTTATGCAGTAATCTTAATTAGACTTAACCACCAACTGAGCAGACAGCTTTGCAATTACAATGGCGCTAATAGCAACCTACAAATCAAATCTGCCCAACGGGGGCTCGAACTTGCTAAATCTCGCACTCTTGGCCAGCGTGTTAACCATTGCTCTATCGAAATGGGGGGGGGGGCGTTGCCGGATTGCCCCAAGGATCCGCCACTGTGATTACGACGGAGATGAGGAGGAATTGAATCTTCTAGCGCTTCTCTTGTAATTGGATGCTTAGATGGAAGATGCACTTATCGGAAGACGGATAAGTCGGTGTAATGTTAATTTGCTGGGTTTCAATTTTCAAATAATTATGATATCTCTTTCTATTAATTTTCTGTCTTTGCTTGTCAAGTACTCATCCTCACATCTATTTTTGTTCTCATGTCTTTCTGTTTCCATCTATTTTTCTATCTTACACTCACTCCTTCCCTCTCCTCCCTCTTTCTCCCTCCCTCTCTTTCTTCCTCCCTGTTTCTTTCTCCCTCTCTTTCTCCCTCCCTCTCTCTTTCTTTCTCTCTCCCTCTCTTTCTCCCTCCCTCTCTTTCTCCATCCCCAGGACCGGATTATGTGGGGCCCTGTTCGGGAAATTTTTGGGGATGAAAATTTTTCGGGAAAATCATACCATTTCCTCGGCCCAAAAAGTTGATGACCTTTTTTTAGTCGTCTGGCCAAAGTTTTTGGGAAAATCATACCATTTCGTCCGCCAAAAAAGTTGATGACCTTTTTTTTAGTCATGTGGCGAAATTTTCGGGAAATTTGTCGTTTCGTCGAAATGTGCTCCCCAAATGTTTTCCCACATTTGTGGGGGCCCCTAAAGTGTGGAAAGTGTGGGGGCCCCTGTTTGGCCAAACATGTTGAACATGCCTTAATTCGGCCCTGTCCATCCCTATCTCTTTCTTTCTCCCTCTCTTTCTCCCTTCCTCTTTCTTTCTCCCTCCCCTCTCTCACTCCCTCTCCTTCCCCTCACTCTCTATTATCGTCTGAAATCCCTTGCATTGTCTCGCACCTACAAGGTTTTATCTATAATTGACGTCAGTATTTAACCGTCTTTGCTTATTTTATTTATTTACTGAGAATTTGATATAGCGCTTCTTCAAGGTTTTCGACTCAGGAGTGCTCTGAACGTCATTCTAAATAGCACACAAGAAGAAATTATTTTTTTAAATTATTATTTTTAGCCAAGTGGACTATGATTTTGCCGATTAAACTTACTAAGCGTAAATAAGGCTTTTAATTTTAAAATCCAGTCAAAGACGCAGAAAATTCAAAGTATTTTCGTTTTCTGTTTTTTGGGTCGTTTTTCGTTTATTATTTCTTAATTTCTTGACATCTATGTTTGGAGGTAAAATAAACAAAGTCAGACTACGACCACGCGGGAGTGAGAGCACAAAAGTCATAATGAGGACATAAGTCACATAACAACACTTGGACAAACACTAAGGAAAGCAATGGACTCAACAAATTAATGACAGAGGACTATAGTGATAAGGGGTCCGTCCATAAAGTACGTCACGCTGTTTTTGACCATTTTAGCCCCCCTCCCCTGTCACAAACTGTCACAAATCTCGGACTCCCCCCTAAAGTACGTCACACTTTTGAATTTTTTTTTTTTAAATTAGCACTTCATTCAAATTTAATCTAAAACACACTTCACTATTAAACTGTATTAAAACATAATATTTCCACTTAAAAGAAATATCACATTATTAAAATGACTTTAATAGTAGAATAGTCAATTGTCAACAGTTGTCACAGTTATTCATTGAAGCAGTAACTCAATGTAGATTGAATTTGAAAGCAAAAATTGCAAAAATTAGACTAGACAATGATATATTAATACACATCATTTAACTGCTGCTTTTTCATTTACGATAGTTGAGGTCAAGTTTTAGATAATCATCCGATTACGCAATCTTTTTACACAGGATAGGAAGTAGATTAGCGAAACTTGACATCACCCAGTGATTAAATTCCGAATTTCTCGCTCAGTGACATAGCCTAATTATGCAGCGGACAACATAGAAATAATAATACTTCCGGCATGACAAAAGCAAGGCTATACATAAAACAAAGCTTCGCAACAGCATTACTAGCGCTCCTAGCGAGAGGAATCGTGAACAACACATTAAGAAGATACGCATTTCATGCTATTTTGACATAAAACTAATTCAAATGTTTCACAAAAAATAAATTTGAAATAATTTTTTTAAATAAATGTATGACGTCACACATGGCCTGACCCCCTCCCCTGTCACAAACTGTCACACTTTCTTACAACTCCCCTCTGGAGCGTGACATACTTTATGAACGGCCCCTAATGTTATCCATATTCCCAAAATGAACGCCAAATGGCTGGCGTCAGGAACTCATTAACATATATTTAAATTTATCTTTATATATATATATATAAATATATATATATATATATATATATATCTTGTATATTTGTGTGCAAGCTGCGTGTATATATTAATTAACTTCATTTGAACTAACACTATAGTCTGTAGATAAAAATACATAGGCCTACACACATGAATAGGCCTATATGAACACATAATTATATAATCATCACTTGGAATAACACCATAATATGTATATGCGGGAAGACCACAATATACATATATAATGTATAATTATATATATATATATATATATAATATTATATATATATCATGTGATGGTACGTCCATGATTAATGCAAAGCAATCTCATAAGAAGAGCGCATATGAGAAACACTGCGTCCATTCTTATGATACCCACGAGTGACATCATGACATCGTCGTTGGTTGATGATGCGTTGGGCCGAGATCGACTCTCTTCTCTCTCTTCTCTCTCTTCTCTCATCAACATTACTAAGATATATATGCTCTCACTGCAGCTTTATGTATATTACGTTAGACATTATAATCATGTGAGTGTGCATGTGTTTATGTGTGTGTGTGTGTGTGTGTGTGTGCCTGTGTGTGCCTGTGTGTGTTTGTGCTTGGGTGTTTGTTTGTTTGTTTGTATGTGCACTTGTTACAGCGCCCCTTCAAGATCTCTCTACTCAGAGGCGCACCAGAATGCAGCGCGGACACTGCATCGGAGTTTCACGCCGAAGCGCTGAGCAATTGTGGGTGAAGACTGAAGAACTTGACCAATTCCTTACGCGGCGACTTGAGGTGGATTCGAACCTCGAACTCTCCGACTCCAAGGCACCAAACCCGCCACTACACCACCGAGCTCCAGTATTCATTCATTCGTTCATTCATTCATTGGGACATTTATATATAGCGCTCCTTAAAGTAAAAAACTACTCAGAGGCGCTCCCGACTCCAGCGCGCCCAAAAAGAACAGTTTTAAGTTTAGTAAGAAATTATCCTTGTATACAGTCCCAGGGTGTAGGCTTAGCTCAAAAGGAAGGCCATTTCAGACCACTGGACCAAGCACCAAAAATTTAAGGCTCAATTCTTCATAATTATGGTAGCATGCAGTTCGAGCAAAAGGAACTAAGAGGACTCCAATATCAGCATAGCAATATAGCATTATAGCCTATAGGGCAGTATAGGCCCTAGTCGTTTAAAATGTCGCAAATAGCCTCATCGTGTCAGTAAAATAAGAATTTGTTGCCTCGTAAAACTAGTATAACAAGAATAAAATTGGAAAAACTATAGGCCTATAGAAGCGAAGCGACATCAGAAAGAAAGAAAGAAATGGAGAAGGCTGGTCAGTGATCATGACGGTCGCTAGAGTTCAAGGAACTGAAGGCACAAGGTGGATGACAAGTAGGGTAGTCCCAAAATCACGGTCAAAAAGTGAAAACATTTAATCAGTGCACGACGATTGTCGTACAGCGACGCAGGTAGGCCAACTGCAAATTGGCGCGCGGCGTCTGGACAGGTGATTGTCTGGACAGCGCGTGATGTCTAGACGAGCGTACGTTGAGTGTACAAGGAGGGAGTGGAAGTGAAGAAGGAGTGTTGTGTGTTGAGAGCTGTTGAGATAGGCTGTAATAGTTGTTGTTGAGTTGCGATAGAGTAGACTGATGAAGGTAGTAGTCGTGTAGTTGTTATGATAACGCAAGTGTAGTCATTGTTGTGTTGTTGCTGATCGTTTTACTTTACATCGGATTTTGGAGTATAATAAGAAGACTTAAACACGTCGTCGTTGTTGGTTACAAAACAGTGAAAGTCTGTAGATTCTTTACCTAGCCATTTAGCTAATGAAACAGTTATCTAGGGATAGGCCTATGCTACCACGAACTTATACGAAGAAGCTTCCGAAGAGACTGATAGGAGGAGGTGATCACAAGGAGGTTATCACATTTGGTGTCGTTGCGGTGAGATAACGATCCAAGTTGCAGGAGAACGATCCTAGTTACGAACGGCGGGTCTACGTGCCAAGTTACGAACGGAGGGATTCTATCCAATCAACAGACGTTGCGGAGGAACGGACGCTGTGAATTTATCGAGGAGCCGAGCACTCGGGAGAAGCAACGATACATCGAGCATCCGTACGACAGTGAGAAACGACAACACAACGATTACAAGGTAGAGAAAAACTTGCTTGTCTATTGAAGTGTGCATAAAGAATTGAAGTCAGTCAATTGCAAACATTTGAAGAGTAGCCTACTATTTTATCGAGCATCTGTAAAGTAAAGAAGTAAGATGGAGAAACTTACGGAGCAAAAGCAAGCAGCTATTAAAAAGATGTCTACTGATAGACTGATAAAACTGCTAATTGAAGCAGATCTAGACGCAGAAGAAGTCGAACAGATGTCGAGGGAAGAGTTGATGAGAACTTTAGCCGAGGTTTGGGCTAAGAAAGAAGAAGAAGAAGAAGGTGCTGTTGGAGGCGCTAAAGAAAAGCCGGTTGAGAAACCTCAGGCACCGATGTCTATAGAGGCGTTGCTACAATTCATGATGATGAGTAGACAAGAGGAGAAAGAGAAAGAGGAGCAACGAGCGGAAAGAGCAGAAAAATTAGAAAGGATAAGACAACAAGAGATAGACATGCAGAAGCAACAGTTCCAGCTTCAGTTAGAACAAATGAAAATAGATCGTGACGAATCAGAACGAAGAAGGATGGAGTTAATGATAGAATACGAAAAAGCAAGGAGAAGCGATGAAGAAATACGGAGACAGCAGATCGAAGACAAAAAGGCTCGTGAGGAAGAAAAGGAAAAGTTGCGTTTACAAGAACTGCAAAGAGCCGAAGAGATTCGACAGGAAGAATTCCAAGCCGAAAAAGATAATTTGGAAAAAGCAGAAAGAGAAAGAGAAGAACAGATGCAATTGGAACAAAAGAAACTTGCTATTAAGGAAGCTCAACTCCATGAGATGGCTGTTGAAAAAGAAGAACGCAGAAAGCAGTTAGAACTGTTGCAGCAGAAGATTGAACAAGAAGAACTGCGTAGGATAGAAGATCAAAATAGACTGAGGAAGAAAGACGAAGACGATAGAAAATGTCGTGAAGAGTCAGAACGAAATAGGCTTAGAGAAAGTGAGACAATGGTGTCAAAGATTAAGAAGATAGGTGATGCAATGAAACATGTGTTACCGAAGATGCCATATGATATGATGGAAGTGCCATTATATTTTGAAACAGTTGAAAATGCATTCAATAGCTTCGCTGTGGAAAAGCAGTACTGGGTGAAATTGTTGTTGCCATTGATGACCCCGAGAGCGCGAACGGTATTGAATCGATTGTCATTTGAGAATTTAGATAAATACGATGCAGTGAAAGAGCATTTGTTGAAGGAATTCAAGTTAACAGCTCGTGAGTACAGGTCAAGGTTTGCAGATGCCAAGAAGACAGCCGAAGAAACGTATACGATGTTCACGGCTAGGCTGAAGAACCTGTTGAATTATTATGTCCGAAGTAGACGAGTGGACAAAGACTACGAGAAGCTGTTTGATTTGTTAGTGGCGGATAAGCTGAAAGAATGTTTACCACCAGGTCCCCTACAGTTTGTCTTAGCAAAAGAGGGCACAGAATGTTTGGAAGCTAGTAATGTTGCAGACCTCGCAGACATACATGTAAACAATCGGATTGGTGTGATGTTCCAAGACAAACCGAAATATGAAGACCCCATGCTTCGTATTCCCTGGGGAAATAGCTCAAAGCCATTCAAGTGGAACAATGATAGCAAAGACACCGGAAGCCAAGCCAAGAGTAATGATGCAAAGAAAGATAATTATTCTGGAAAGCAGTATTGGCAAGATAAGAAAGAGTCAACGTGGGACAGACAAGCCTACAATCGAACTCCGCCGCTGGGACGCCCAACAGAAAGTAATGCATCATACACGCCGTACAACAAGTGGGAGAACAATGAGCAAAGAAGTTTTATAAAGAAACGTTGCCACAACTGTCATTCTGACAAACACCTAATAAAACATTGCCAAGCACCAGGAGCGGCAAATCTGAGGAAGAACTTTAGCAGAAGTGCAGAAAATCTGCGAGTAAACCAGATACAAGTGATGAATGCACCAGACCAGTTTGAAGAATCGGACGATCGTGAAACAGAAGTGAAGTCGGTAATGAAGTGTACGCCGCAGTTCACCATACAGAAAGAAGCGATAAAGACTACTTCCATTGCAGAAATTTGTCGAGAAACAAAAAGTAAAGAGGATTGTCAACGCATAAAGAAGATATCGTTGCAGCATGTAAATGTGGAGATACGTGGAACTGATGGGCAGCCTGTGCAAGTCGAGGCGTTGATTGACTCGGGGACCGAGATACCAGTAATCAACGAGGAACTACTGAAAGGAACGACAGTAGAAGAAATCGGCAGAGTTCATTTGCAATGTGTAGCTGGAGAGCCGATTCCAGCTAAGTTGGTGAAAATCGAAGTGCGGATGAGCGGTCGTAACGAAGGAGCAGCTACAGAGGACAGGACAATAAATATCGCGCCATATTTAACTTTAGTGTGTGCCAGCATTCCAGCGGATCTGTGCAAAGAAAACAGAGAAAAGGTCTTGCTACATCCGGAGATAATTGCAGAATTGAAAGAGATTCCACCAGTGAGTGTATTGCAAGGGGAACTACAAGCGAATGTGACTACAAGAGCACAAAGTCGGAGAGCAGAAGTCGAAGGCGGAGAAGATGAAACGATAAACGAAAGTTCGCAAGAAGATGACATGGACAGCGAAGATGAACTCAGCATTCAAGATGACGAAAGAACAACATCTGAGAACAATGAAACTGAAGAAGAGATGGCTGCATGTGAACGAAATGATAGTGAAGATTCCGGAAGCGACGCTGAACTGGAGACAAGTATGAGGGACTTGTTCACAGAGAATTCGAACGATGAAAGACAGCTGGAAGATGCGAAGAAATTCGAGGAGCAGCAGAGAAATGACGAGTCACTGAAATCGTGGTGGAGGATCGCTGAAGACAAAGGATCAGAGTTTAGCGTGGTGAATGGATTGATGTATAAGAAGCATCAAATGCTGGATCAGCTAGTGTACCAGTTGGTGTTACCGAAAGAGAGAAGAATTCAAGTAATGGAATTAGCTCACGAGTCAGTATTTGGCGGACACTTGGGAGAAGAGAAGACACGAGAGAGAATCAAGTTGTCCTTTGTCTGGCCAAAGATGCGTCGAGACGTGGTGAAATTTTGTAAGTCCTGTGAGAAGTGTCAGCTGAAGGCACGAAGTTTGGTGATGGATCGAGTGCCGATTACACCAATTCCAAGGGAAGATGTTCCATTCCGACGGATGACTATGGACGTGGTAGGCCCAATAGAACCGAAGTCAGCAGCTGGGCATAAGTATTGCTTGTGCATAGTGGATTCATGTACAAGATGGCCGACAATCTTTTTGCTGAAGTCATTGACTGCTAAGGCTGTGTGCGAAGCTTTGATGAAGCTATTCATTGACGTGGGGGTGCCGTCTGTGATCACCAGCGACAGAGGCACAAATTTTACAGCCAGTCTCACAAGAGAATTTTTGAAATTGATGGGATGCTGTCCACGATTCGATTCACCGGGGCATCCAGAGGCAGCCGGATTAGTTGAGAGATGGAACCAGACGTTCAAGAAGATGGTACATCATGTCATTGTGGAAAATCCAAGACAGTGGCATAAAATCATTCCGTTTACCGTATGGGCATTGAGAGAAGTTCCTAACGCAACGACAGGAGTGGCACCATATCTGCTGGTGTATGGAAAAATGCCAAGAGGACCATTAACAATCTTAAAGGAAAGCTGGACCAAAGAAATAAATCTACCGCCAAACATTGGAGTACAACCAGCAAAGTACCTGAAGAACTTAAGAGCAGACATGGAGAAAGCTTTTATATTTGCTGAGAATTGTGCAGAGGAAAAGCAAAAACATTACGCCAGTCAATACAACAAGAGGGCCAAGGATAAAGAATTCGAACCAGGAGAAAATGTCATCGTCCTGTATCCAACGTCAACCAATAAATTGATCTCACGATGGCATGGTCCATGTACAGTGCTACAAAGAAGATCCAAGTATTCGTATCTGGTGGACATGAATGAAAACGGCCGACGAATCGTCCATGCCAACAAAATGAGGAAGTTCATCACAAGAACATTATCGTGTGGTCTCATCGTGGAAGAGGACGACGAATTCGGATCAGTGGTAGAGCTACCATTGAAAGAAGACCATGCAGAGACGACACAGAAATCGCTGCAATTGGACTATGAACAGATCGGACATCTTACGAGCGAGCAACAGAAACAGCTACTGGACGTACTGAACCGTTATGCAGACAGATTTTCGGACAAACCTGGATTATGTACATTGGTAGAACACGAAGTGGTGCTGAGACCGGACTTTCGAGAGAAAGAGTTCATGGCTTATCGAATACCGCTGATATACCGCGCAGAAGTGGACAAACAAATACAAGAGATGCTGAAAGCAAACATCATTCAACCGTCGTCGAGCAGAATGGCAAGTCCGCTGGTCATCGTCAAGAAGAAGGACGGATCCTTGAGACTCGCGTGCGACTACAGGTATGTGAATTCATATACTGAAAATTGTCGATATCCCATGCCGATCGTCAACGATGTGCTGAGCAAAGTCGGGAAATTCAAGTTTATTTCCGTCTTGGACTGTCGCAGTGCTTACTGGACTTGTCCTGTGAAGAAATCCGACCAATGGAAAACCGCATTCGTTACCCATAATGGACTGTACGAATTTACACGTGTCCCTTTTGGCATGATTAACTCTGGACGGACTTTTGTAAAAGCAATAAACATGATTTTGCAACCGATTAATGCATTTACTGAACCCTATGTTGATGACATTGCAGTACATTCTGATGATTGGAACATTCATTTGAAACATTTAGAATTGTTTTTGAAACAAATAAGACTGCATAATGTAACCTTGAACTTGAAGAAATGTGTGTTTGGTAAGAGTGAGGTGAAATTCATCGGTCACCTCATAGGATCAGGGAAGAAGATGATGAATCCAGATAGGATTGACAGTTTGATTAATTTAAAAAACCCTGAAACGAAGAAGCAAGTGTTAGGATTTTTTGGTTTCTACAGACAATTTATTTGTAATTTTGCTGAAATTGCTAAACCATTAACAGATTTAACTAGCAAGCAGACACCTGAGAACATTGTTTGGACTGAGGACCACCAGAAGTCTTTTGATTCTCTTAAAGAAATTGTTTTATCAAATGTGATTTTATACATGTTCGAGGTTGGCAAACCATTTAATTTGTACTGTGATAGCAGTGATTTTGCTGTGGGGGCTGTGCTGTCACAAGTGGACGATGAGGGGATAGAACGTCCCGTTTCATTTATCAGACAGAAGCTGACAGATACCCAGAGGAGATGGGCGACGATTGAGAAGGAAGCCTATGCAATCATATGGGCTTTAAACAAATTGAAAGAAATTATTATTGGTTCCAAGATTAATGTGTTCACTGACCATAATCCTTTAGTTTATTTGACTGAGTCAATGTCGAAGTCTGCTAAGTTAGTCCGATGGTTTTTATTATTGCAAAAGTTTGACATTCTGTTGAACTATAAGAAGGGAAAGCTGAATGTAGTAGCGGACTGCTTATCGAGATTGTAGTATAAGATATTTTGTGATTGCATTTAGTATAGGAATTGTTTGTATTTAGTTTAAGCATTATACGTTCGCTAATTTTTAAGATTAATTAGCTCTCTTCAAAAGAAAGGAAGGAGGTAATGTAAGCTAATTTAATCAGTGCACGACGATTGTCGTACAGCGACGCAGGTAGGCCAACTGCAAATTGGCGCGCGGCGTCTGGACAGGTGATTGCCTGGACAGCGCGTGATGTCTAGACGAGCGTACGTTGAGTGTACAAGGAGGGAGTGGAAGTGAAGAAGGAGTGTTGTGTGTTGAGAGCTGTTGAGATAGGCTGTAATAGTTGTTGTTGAGTTGCGATAGAGTAGACTGATGAAGGTAGTAGTCGTGTAGTTGTTATGATAACGCAAGTGTAGTCATTGTTGTGTTGTTGCTGATCGTTTTACTTTACATCGGATTTTGGAGTATAATAAGAAGACTTAAACACGTCGTCGTTGTTGGTTACAAAACAGTGAAAGTCTGTAGATTCTTTACCTAGCCATTTAGCTAATGAAACAGTTATCTAGGGATAGGCCTATGCTACCACGAACTTATACGAAGAAGCTTCCGAAGAGACTGATAGGAGGAGGTGATCACAAGGAGGTTATCACATCACGGTATACTTTTGCAAAAATCCAAAAATTCACGGCACCGTGAATCACGGCGCCGTGAAATTTTTTGCAGTCACAATTTCTGTATTACGTTGAATTTAATTTTTAAATTTAGCATAAACGAGTATTAATATTATTTTATGAATGAGTTTTCACTTGTCAGCGACGTAGCCTAATTATTATTCACTCTCCAAAAGAGAAATTCTTAAATTAATTTAATGGTTCCGCTCTGTTTTCGGTCGTCGGCGACATAGATCAATCAAAATTAGGCCTACATGTAATTAATTCAAGCAAAATATTTATTTATGTTGCATATATAAACTCAACTTAAACCTTTGTAATATTAGTTGTAGTCCTATGTAACCAGTGGCGTAACTAGGAACTCGGGGGCCCCTACACAAAATATGAAGGTGGGGCCCTCTGCCTACGGTACTTATTGAAATGTATTATTACATATTAATTTACTGAAATGCTGATGTATATGAAGATACAAGTACAAATTACAGTAAACTGTAAGTTCCTAACAAGGCTGAAATGACAATTAGCCTATATATATGACATGTGCTACTGAAGTTAAGTAGGCTGGCCTTAACGGCATATGTAAGGTTTGGTTGAAGTCCTCTGCTATAGTGTGAAGTCATTCAGACAAAACCCAAAACTCTTTTTTCCAATGAGATGCGCAATTTATTTCACGGAAATAAGTTTCTCTAAAATAATGTCAACACCATGCAAATGCAATGACGCCATTTCCGGGACCGGAGAGTTATCACTAATTAAACATTAGGGCTGTGCACTGCTGGAGCTGGGCGTCTCCGAGTCCGACTCGTCGCGTCGTGTCGGGTTGACGGAACTTGACGGGTTCTTGGGTAACCGTACTGACTACTGAGAGTCTGACACGGTTACGGTACCGTCTACTTAGTCTACTACAATATTTATTTAACATAATTGTGATGCGATCTAGAAAAATGGGGCTCATGTAGCACGGCAGGATTTTGAGATAATGGCCGATTTCTGTGAACATGGTATCAGAGGTCGATTTTTACTTTTTGCATTTTCATATAGTACAGTGTATTATGTAATTATTCGCTAAGTATCAAAGCTAAAGCTAAAATCCGTCTGCAAATATTTTGTACTAATTTTATTTGTGAATGTTGTATCTTTTCAAAGTGTCAAAATCGGACTTTGTAGTGCGTATTCAAATCATTGCCGTCGGTCATTATAACCTTTCACCCCTATTGAACTTGGTATCCTCTGAAAGCTGAGACTCTGGGCTAACAAATGGTGGTCAAATAAATTATGCTAATTATTTTCCGGCCATGATATTAAGCAGAACATAGAGGCAGCCCTAATAAACAAACGAAACTAGGGTGATCACCTTTGCCTCGCGTCACCCGAAAACTGAATTATTACAGTTTCGGACACTAAAATATTCACAATTCGGTCAAATATCAAGATATTTGATCCAAATAGGGCTTGTTTTAAAGGGAAATATCTACTGTTTAATACGGTATAAAAATGTCATTTTAGACTTTACGACATAGGCTTCCTTTTGACGGATCGCATCACATATTGTTTCGGAGTTTTGCAAACTCGGGGGCCCCTCTGGGGCCTCTACACTCGGGGGCCCCTATACTTTGTGTACCCAGTTTACCCTATTGTTACGCCACTGTATGTAACATGCTGCTTTCTGCCAGCCTGAAGTTTTGATTAAACGAAAATTGATTGATTGATTGATTTTTGACGTGTTTTTATAAAAAAAGTGCTGAAAATGTAAAAAATCACGGAAAATCACGGAAAAAGGTAAAATTCACGGGAATCACGGCAAACGGCGAAATTCACGGTTTTCGTGATTTCCGTGAATTCGTGATTTTGGGACTAGGCCTACCCTAGTGACAAGGTAAAAACTAGTATAATAATTATGTAGATTTTGTGTGTGCGTTTTAGCGAGTGATAGGTATGCTGTTAAGTCCGTGTTTTCGTGTGTGTGCGCTTGCGTGCGGATGAATTTTTATAGAGTCTAATGCCCGTTGTTTTGTGTGCATATGTACGCTTCTACGTTTGAATTAACGCGGAAATAATAATTTTTCTCTCATTTTTCACCAGTCTCCGAAGGCCGTAATTACAATGCGCATGCGCGAGTCGATTAGTTTTTTTGTAGCTTCTTTAGAAACATACGAGGAACTGCATGTATGCGTTCTGACAGCTGCGGCATTGTGTGTCAATTTTTTGCAATTATAATTGGACGTGTATAGGGCGCTGATGCCAGAGAGAATAATGGCCAACCCTGACGACTGTTCGTCGAAAATTATTTATATATTATAGCGCCTTTTCTTCGGATGCG
>OX243821.1:1282384-1357384 GCA_945859605.1 Lumbricus rubellus
TGGAATGTGCCAAATTTCACACAATTGCTTTGCAAAAACATTCGAAGCATTTCACATAGACACCTCTGTAATGTATTAAATCAACGATAGGCCTATATAAACATGAAAAACATGCAATATATAAGTATACTGAATTTTACTAAAATTCATGACTAAATTCTTTGCGTTAATTTTTTATATGCAAATTATGTTTAATAGAAAGACTGGAAAGGAAACACTGACAGAAATGAAAACCTACTCGTGTCTATGTTATTATACATGCTAACAGAGCATTTCAAAGGAAGTTTCAGAACTGCATGACTCTATCTCAATCTTTCGATATTCCCTAGTAAATAACTGCCAATCAGATAACAATAGCTTTTTAAAACTATTTTTAGCTGCGAGGATGCGATTTTACAACTGTCTGGACGTCTAAAGTTGCGTATTTGCTCCCTGATCACGAGACCTGTTTTGCGACTTGTGATCTGTGAAGTATTATCTACGATTTCCGGGTGTCTACGAACAACATCGTTTATTTAATTGTTGTCAACGATTTTCGGGTGTCTAAGGACAACATTTTTGAATTAAGTATTATTAACGATTTTCGGGTGTCTAAGAACAACATTTTTGATTCCAGTATCATCAAAAATTTTCGGGTGTCTAAGAACAGCATTTTTGATTGAAGTATTATCAACGATTTTCGGGAGTCTAAGGACATCAGTTTGATTACAGTATTGTCAACGATTTTCAGGTGTCTAAGGGATAATTTTTGGTTTTAGTATTATCAACGATTTTCGAGTGAATAAGGACATCATTTTGATTCCAGAATTATTGAAAATTTTCGGGTGTGTAAGGGTATCATTTTCATTCCAGTATTATCAACGATTTTCGGGTGTGTAAAATTGTAAAAACATCATTTTGATTTTTGTTTTATCAACGATTTCGAGTGAGTAGAGATATCATTTTAATCTCAGTATAATCAGTTTGCTTACCACAGATTAGATTAGTAATTATTCAACTTGCCAATTAATTCGTACGTTTTTATTGCCTATTTCTACTTCGATATATTATAATGATGTTCTATGTCCCACTGTTCTTTTTCAAGAGGAATAATATACAAATTACTTACTTACTAACTTCTTTACTTTCCATATTATTTTCGATTTTTAACATGACGCTGTTTCGAGCCTGAAGGGAAGATGAAAGAAATTTAGCGGAAGCCCGATATAAATTATACCGTTGTGAGTTTTGTGACGTTTGAGACTGAAAGTAGTTAAACGAACGTGTATGACCAAAAGGCCTTTTCAGTCGGAGGCAGAGTTTACTGTAGGCTACAACCTCTCACTCCACGTTTATATATATTGCGACCGAGCCACCCGCATTAAAGATCCGAGAAGATAAACTTCGTGTTGGCAAGACTTTTGAAATAATTGGCAACAAGTTAAAATAGGTGTCTTATATGTACAGAATAATGTTCGCAAACTAGCCTATCCAACGCGGAACTTAATAACTTTTGGTTAGGGCCTGGATTGCCCTGGAATTCATATCATTAGTAATATGTACTTCATCTGCTAAACTTTTTTTCTCTAGTTCTCTACTGAAGATTGTGTACATGTCCTAACGCTTGAACATTGGGGGGGACAAATGCATGGGCCGTCCCCCCCAACGTCTTCATTGGGGGGGACCGTCCCCCCCTGTCCCCCCCTAGGTTTCCGCCCCTGGAGCTGCTAGAGCATTGTAGACAGTAGACCTAATACATAGGCTAATTATAGCCTAGGCCTAGATTTAGGCCTATAGGCCTACCGTTACAATTCACTTCTCACTGATATTTAGAATGCTGATCAAAATTGCTTTGACCCACGTACCTGCCTATCAATTTTTTTTATTAAGCGCCTGTAAATAAGCTGGTTTCCGCGACTTCGCTTTTGTGGGCGCTGTAGAAGTCTGGAGATAAGGCCTACGATTACGAATTATTTTACGAAACTCAATTCTACCTTTGACTCATCGTGATGCATAGTCTATGTGGCGTTGGATACGGCCGCTAGGGGGACGCGAATTCCACGGTTTATTTTGCACGAACAATTTGTTGTTTATCGTATAATCTGTGAAAAAACGAATAATTTGCAGTTTTCACGATGATCGAAACACATAAATTCACGATGGAGTATTATTGTTGCTAGGTTTACGAATTTTATTAATATTTTAAGATGATTTGATGAGGTTTGCGAAGGTTTAGCTAGGCCAATCAATTTAGATTGGATTAAAGGTGTGTGCACTTAGTTTACCTGTATGCGAATATTATTGTGTTTATAATTATTTTCGTTTCTTGAGTGCTTTCGTAGTTAGTCTTAATTTTTGCAGTGCGATAAATGACTGTGATTGATTTTTAAAACGAAATATGAGCCGTGATAGAGAAGGAATATGTAGTTTGAGCACACATTTCATTTGCAGTCTTTGTTATAATCCGGATAAAAATTGAACTTCTGTGATGGTTTTTCGTCCCTAACTTACTTAATTGCTTGAAATGTATTTTGGCAGACATGCAGTCTGTTTTGTTAGTCCGACTAATCATGAAATTACTTTAGTTGCTTGAGGTTAGCCTACTGCCCTACTTTCTGGAATAAATTAGCCTACCTAGCAGTCTCCATCATGAAGCTTTTGGTCCTTATTTGTTCCTTTCCGCAAGCATTTGAAAACCATTTTTCTTGATCGTGGTTTGGCGCTGTCAGGTCTTGAGTGCCTCTGAGGAGTTTCTCTTCTAAAGAGTGGTTCTAAATAAATTCATGATTACGACTACGGTTACAGGTAAAGATTTGATATTTCAATTTAAACTCATTCATTCTATGGACTTTATATAGCTCCCCTTCAAGAAAAATCTACTCAGGTGCGCTCCCAGCCCAAACACGGCAAAAAAAGGACAAGAGGTTTATGAAGCAATCAAGCAAAGTTTCAATTTAACAAACTTTCAAAACAAACTGTATTTACATGTGAATTTGAACACTGATTTGATCGTAACTTTCTGCGTCTGCATTATTTCAGAGATGTGAGTTGCCGACGACTTCGAGTTCTCTTCGATCGCAACGATGATCTCATTCGCAAAGAAGATTCTCACCACCGGTCGCACCACAACCACCCAGCCACTCGGCAGCGACGCACGAGTGAGAAAGTACTCTCTCACGTCCGTCCACGAATCTCCTGCCCCTGTCTCCGGCACGTCTTTCACCCTAAACCCCGAGCATCTGTTCACCTCAACGCACACCCTCGGTTGGGGCCGAGGGGAAGATGGGGTTCAGAGAACGGGTGGTTTTACCCCGAATCGAGACGCGGTTGACGGTGATACTACCACCGGGGCAATAATTTGGTCAAGCGTGGAGGCTTCTCGAGGATTAACTAACACCGAGGCTCCGAGTGAGCCACCAAATGGGCTGGGGTCACCACGGGAGGTTGACACTAGTGGTGCGAATCACCCCAACAACGAAAACCTGACCCGTACCATCGCAACAAGAATCTCTCCCTACAGCGAATCTCAGGGTAGTAGTTTACGACAAGAAATCGAAGTCAAATCGACAAAAATAGGTAAAATAAACGAACAGCAAATATCTTCGAACGAAAAAATATCGGAATCTCAAGTTGAAACCTCGAGCAGAAATTCTCTTTCCTCGATCGCGGACAACCTCCTTGACTCTGCTTCGACCTTCTCCGACGTTCCGGCCAATTCCACCTCGTCCTTGAACATTCTGGAATCTTCCACGAAGTTCCAGCAGCGCGCCAGGAGGAAGCTGCGACTTCGAGAGTTGAGACCGCGACGGAAGACGCTGGATGTTTTTTACACCGGGGGCGAATCGTCCAACAAAACTCCCTGGTCCCATTCGAAATCATCGACCCTGATGGACCCTGAGGCGAGCCACGCCGACCCTAGACTGAAGCGGTCGATGTCGGGGTCGAGCGGAGCACGGAGACACACGACTAGTGGATTGGATGTTGTGGCCAGCCCGGTTGATGAGGTTCTTGGAGTTCCTTCGTCGTTGCTGAGCCGCCCTTGGCCGGTGGTTTATTCGTCTTCGGACGACCTGGTTTCGGATGTTTTGAGGGTGGGTCAGAGGGGAAAGGGCGCGGTGTCGGCGGAAGGGGTGAGGAGGGGTGCAGGGTTGAGGCGAGCAAGTCTCTGTGCGACAGCGATCTGTGTCAGCGAGATGAAACGGTGTCAGGTCATCGCGGATCTTGACCTCCTGGAAGAGGACACCGAGTTCGAGGTAACAACATAGATTATAAAAAAATCTCTCATTTGACATTCATTCAGAGCATTTATATAGCGCCCCTTAAGGAACTACTCAGAGGCGCTCCCAGACATTTTTCATAAATAAAAAATGTTGCGGGCTAAGCTCATGTTTGTGCTCTTTCCTCCATCCTTTCGCTCTCTCGAGGTGTTTCTTTTTCCTTTGGGGCTTCCGTGCTGAAAGCGCCTCTGAATAAGCTTAGTCTACGCTGCGAGAAAAAACTCTAGAAATCTTTAGATACGACACGATAAACATTGACTTAACGTAAAGCTGTGTAACATGTGACGTTTGTTGTTTCTATCTAGCCATGTGCTGTTCCATTTGAAAACACCGTCGTACTGTGGCCGGCTGCAGTTGACAAACCAAGTTGTTTCGAAAGGTACGTAATTCATCGTCATTTGAATCATTTGAATGTTTGTAGGACATGTGAGCATCAACACTAGTGTGGTTCACAGATACATGGTAAAAATAAAGTTCAAGCCAGAAACCAAGACTACCTCTCCGTTTGTTAGACCTATCAATAGTATCATTGAGACAAAATTTCAGCTTCCTATTCCAACTAGAAGGCGGTGCTCAGCGACTGTGTTACTTTGCATGGGCCAGCGTATAGACGTTAATTGTACAAAATAATGTGTCGAGCATACATTCCTATACAATCGTAATTTCTTTCAATATAAATCAAATGTTGCTGTAATATGACTATACGTGTGGTACTTAATAAGCAATTGGCCAGTATTAAATGTAAAATTTGAGTTGGTTTGAAAAATTGGAAATGTTAAAAATTGTCACAAAACATTGTTCAGTCCATGAATGTCGATAGTTCTCGTTTTCTTACTTCAACATCCGATAAAGTCTTTATAATGCAGAAGTCTAAGCAGGCACTGTGTCAACAGCAGATTTCTTTAATGAGTGAGTGGGGACAGCTTTCCTACTTCCCCGACCACTTGGCTTTTCAACAACATCAGTGATGAGCCAATTGAATTCCTCAAACAACTTCTCACATCTCTAAGACATGATGTTCAACACTCTGTTGTTGAATTCAGTCTCTGCCTTATTTGTAATCCTCTTTCTCGATCTATTTTTCTGGTGGAAGTGTAAAAAGAAATCACCAATTTTCAGGCGTGATGGTAGCGTCCTCATTTGCTGAGATGCAAAATCACCCATGCAATCTCCTTTTTCAGCGCCATAGCACTAAGCCTCACCATTCTTTCACCAGGCTTTACAGTTATTCTGTGGAATATTTCACCTTGTCTGTTATGGGCAAATAGCCACATAACATACCGTCAACCTCATCTGAAAGGTACTACTGGTGGTTTTCTAGGACCTTCATGGAAGCAAAGCTGATCTCTTGCATGGGCAACTGACTCGTATTTTCTGTAAATGTCCATATTGAAAGATCTTGTCCTGCAGCTACAGCAGCAATAGTCTTTTAGCCATGCCCTTGTGTGACAAAGGCCACCAAATTGCATAGCCTAAGTTGATGAATCCGAGTTTCTTCTTCTTAATTAGATTGATTACATCATGTTGAGCACTAAAAGGTATATTTTGATGGCATACAGTAACCTGGCCATCCAATGTGCATTTTTATTATTGGACTCCAGTTTCTTAAATTGAAGACTGACTTCCAATGTCAACCATTGATATCTGAATGAGTTCTTGTTAATTTATCTGAAACTGACTTTATTTCAGCAAAGTACTTGAGAAAACTGAATACTCTTGCATGGAAGGCTTCAGTACCGGATGTGACTTCCAGTCCTAAGATGTTGTCAAGTGTCACACCTTACCAAGCAGCATTAAATCTTTTAAACATTGGAATATATTGTGAATTCGATAAATCACAGGAACTTGCAGAAGGCTTATGGCTAAAATCAATTCCATCACATGAAGGTCAGCCACAGGAGCTTTTGACCTATCTTGATTTCCTGCAAAATCGTGCACTCTATTGAAAATTCCGGTGCTGGCACAATGATGTATCAAAGTTCTGGGACTGCATATTATCAGTGAGTTTTCATAACTCCAGAAAATAATGAACTGCATTGAATTTGAATTGCATTCTGCCACTGAAGCTAATTTGGGCCTAAGAGTTTATACACACCATCACCTGAAACCAGCACTGGCAGGCTGTTAACATTTCCTGCTCTGAAGATCTCGGGTAGGAATTTCCCATCCAGTGTGCTACCACTGGATAATCTGGTGGTACAAAATCAGATCTTTCAACTTCGGCATGTTCCATCCGGGTCTTCTTAAGCATTCCTTGTTAATGGTACTCCATGAAAGCGCAGGACAGAAGGATAGTACACATGTGCTGCAGAAATTGGCACAAAAAATCTCAATCCTTCATGATCAAATCACCAGAAGTTTCATTTCCATAAAATACACTTGTCACTTAATGGCTTAACAACTAACTGTGTAGTGTTGATTCTGGTAAGTATGATAACACAACGTGGGGCGCGGTGGTGTAGTGGTGGCGTCATTGCCTTGAAGGCAGAAGGTTCGAATCCATCTCAAGTCGCCGCGTAGGGATCTTGTGCAAGCCCTTCACTCGCAATTGCTCAGCGCTTCGGCATGAAACTCCGATACAGTGTCCGCTCTGCAGTCGGGAGCGCCTCTGAGTAGAGAGCTTGAAGGGGCTCTATAACAAGTGCACATACAAATAAACAACAGAAACTATTTCAAGCTCATCTACATGACATATGTTGAGTTTTTGACCAAAGAAGAAAGGTATCAAGATTTCTAGCTAATACTACTACGTGATAATTTTTGTGTGTCATTGAGCACCGCCTTCTAGTCCGAATCTGGGGCTGAAATTTGGTCTCAATAATACTAGTAACAAGTCTAACAAACTGTCACTTAGTCTTGGACTCTAGCTAGAATTTTATTTTTTTGGACCACACTAATCAACACTTTGGTCTGGAAGTTTTTGTTGGGTCTTGCTCTGGCCTATCTTTGCAACCCTTCCTGCTGCCATTCCAGGGTGCACTCCCTTTTGTCAGCACCGTCACCTGTGCAGAATTGGGCATTCTTGGTGGCTGGCCCCTCTCATTACATGGTCATCAGATTAATTATGTCACGACAACGATGGTTGCTTGCGTTGCAGCTCAAGATTCTTCCGATCGTGGATTACTAGTCTTGAATCAACTGGATTCATCGGATCTGAATGTCTTCTTATGACTCCCGTTACTCTGTCTCAGGTAATAACTAATCTAATCTAATCTGATATGTTCTAATCTATTCTAATCTAATCTGTTCTAATCTATTCTAATCTTATATGTTCTAATCTAATCTGTTCTAATCTATTCTATTCTAATCTTTTCTCATTCATTCTAATATTCTAATCTAATCTAATCTAAATTATTATCTGCTCTGATCTGTTCTAGTCTATTCTATTCTAATCTATTCTAATCTCAACTGATCTAGTCTAATCTGATGTGATTTTATCCATTCTAAGTTAATATGATCTCAGTTTATCTAATCTATTACTATTATATTATTATTATTGTTATTTTTGTGACTATTATCTAAATGATAATAAAAGTGGTCTGGATTGGCTAATGGCCCTCGAAAGGCCACCGTGTTGAACAGTTATTATTATTATTATTATTATTATTATTATTATAACACATTTATTTCTTCAAAAACTGACACAATCATGTACAGACGAGTAAATAATCGTTTCAAACATTAGGTCCTTGGCCTCTCAGTGTCTTGGCCGATAAGTTCTGTCGTGCCCAACACAGACAACGAATTTCCTACTTGGAGCGCGACTGAAATGCGCTGGAGCAGATGGTTGGACTCTCTCTGGTCACCGGTCGACATCGAAATTCTGCTTCCTAACTCTTGAACGAATTCCAGGGACTCGGAGTGCCAACTTCCTCCGGTTTCGATGGCCACAGGAATGAAGTGATGCGACTGTGAGATGACAACATATTTACTGGTCTTATTTCGAGCTGCTTTTTCTGCTGCTGCACCTGCGTTTTCCGCTGTTAGATGTACGTACGAAGCTGCAAACGTGTCTGGCACAGTGACGTCCCAAGCCAGGCATCGACCTCTGGACCAGGGTATTATAGTAACTCCATCTGGTCGTTTGCCATCGGTTCTCGAAAGACCAGTAGGTTCTTTGATGGCCGGTATTTTGGCTCTCGTCATCGCTCGCCATATCACGTCGTTTATCATATCATGTCGTTGGTGTCTTCCAGCGCCTTTAGGACAGGAGAATCCATGATGACCTAAGGATTCTACTCTGGCACCACATTTACACACATGTTGTTCACAAAGCGCAGTACCTAGACGAATGCCTACTGCAACTCTCAACACCTCTCCCGTCATCCGCAATCCAGCTGCCGTAATGGGTAGTGCGTGAAGCCAATCACCTGAATGTGGCGATTGTACGGCTAGCAATCGAGATTTCGAAGCGGAATCTGTGGTTCTTTCTGTGAGTTCTTGAAATGCATGCGAAATCACCGCTGCGTCCCATTCTCTTTGTATATACGCTTTCAGCTCAGTGGGAGGAGGTGCGTTCGAATTCGACATCCAAGAACTAGAGGCTTCTTCCACCAATGGATCGGTAGAAGTTACGGAGACAGCGAGTAGCATTTGGTCTTGGAGGCTTCGAGTGCCAGCGGCTGATGCTGTTATTATTATTATTATTATTATTTTTATTATTATTATTATTATTATTATTAGTATTATTATTATTATTATTATCATTATTATTATTATTATTATTATTATTATTGTTATTATTACTATTGTTATTCCTATGTATATACTTATGTTTTGCAAGCTGTACTTGATGTTGCCCCTTCCAAAGTTCAGCATTGCAACTCATGACCTGTTTGCACATTATGTCAAATTTGCCAATTTGCAAAGTCATTAATAATTAACAACAAATAATTCTTTAACCTATTGACATAGGGAAGCAAGTGTGTGTGTGTGTGTGTGTGTGTGTGTGTGTGTGATATTGTTTGGCCATGGTTGCTAAACAACGTCTGAATCAATAAAATATTGAGACTTGCACGGTCCAGATAGAAATGGCATTGCGCCAAGCTATTGAACTATACAACGGGAGTTTCCTGACTATGTGTAAGCTGCTGGTTTCTTGCATTCGTAAGATTTGTATGGCACCCAACAGAGGCTTGGCTTGTTCATTTATGCTCAGTCAAAACTGAATCAATGGCAATGGGAGGGTGAGGTCAGATGCGTTAAAAGGTCAAAGTGCAGGGCTTGGTTGGGTTACAATGTACCCCAAGGGGGGGGGTGGGTGGGTGGGGTGGGGGGTGGGTAAAATTGTCGTATGTTTTATCATCAGCATCACCATGAATAAGGTCTTTGCTATGGACTGTTCAGTAGTTTTATCCCTTGTGTTACATGAGCTTAATTTGCATAGAGTATCTTTATTATTGTTTTTTTTTGTAGTTGTCATTATTATTGTTGCTATTAGTTTTATTGTTTTATGCTATTATGAGGAGGTATTGAGAAGAGTTGGAGAAAAGAGATCGATGATACACACAATTAGAGAAAGACAAAGAAGATGGATAGGGCACACACTCAGAGGAGACTCGATGCTAAGAACAATCATAGAGGGGAAATTGGAGGGGAAAAGAACGAGAGGAAGACCAAGACAAAGACTGTTGGACTGGATGATGAAAGACGGTTATCAGAAGCTGAAAAAGAATGCACAGAACAGGGAAGAATGGAGACATCAAACATTCGAACCTGCCTAAGGGCAGAGAACAGAAAGAAGAAGAAGATGCTATTATATTTATTTATTTCATATTTTATTCATATTTTATATTAATTTTTATTGTTTCAGTTACTTTTGGTTTTATTGTTGTTATTAATTTCATTGTTACTATAATTTTTATTACTGCTGCTTGTCTAAAGTATTGTTTTACTAAGAACTTCTTCTCCTTGCATAGCGAATTGAAACATTAAATTGATGTTTTGTTTAAAATTAGGGTTTGCACGAACACACGTTGCTTCTTTTTCTCTTTCCTCGTCATCTACTTTTTGCTGAGCAGAAGTAAGTGCTATTGGTTTTTTTTTTACAATTTCTACTGATAAGGCAACTTATTCATTCTTTCATTTTACTTATAAAGTTTATTCTAGTCATTTACTAATTCATTCATTTTTTTTATTATAGACAGCTGGATATGCTTAAGAGAGGTGTCTAAATAATAATTAACAATCGACTGTAAGGACAACCATTCATTCACACTCATTTCCCTAATTCACTGATTCGTGCATTAAAGATTCATTCATTCCTGTATTCAATTCTACATTCACCATTCATGCATTCAATCATTAAGTCATCCACCTTATCCTTATTCATTCACTCATTCACTTTTTCATTAACTCATTCATTCATTCATTCTATCATTCACTCATTCATTTATCCATTCACTTTTTCCACCATTCATTCACTCACTCGTTCAACCTTTCATTCACTCTTTCATTCACTCATTCAACCATTCATTCACTCTTTTATTCGCTCTTTCATTCACTCTTTCATTCACTCATTCAACCATTCATTCACTCTTTTATTCACTCCTTTATTCACTCATTCATTCACTCTTTCATTCACTCTTTCATTCACTCATTCAACCATTCATTCACTCTTTCATTCACTCATTCATTCACTCTTTCATTCACTCATTCATTCACTCTTTTATTCACTCATTCATTCACTCTTTCATTCACTCATTCATTCACTCTTTCATTCACTCATTCATTCACTCTTTCATTCACTCTTTCATTCACTCTTTTATTCACTCATTCATTCACTCTTTCATTCACTCATTCATTCACTCTTTCATTCACTCATTCATTCACTCTTTCATTCACTCTTTCATTCACTCATTCAACCATTCATTCACTCTTTTATTCACTCATTCATTCACTCTTTCATTCATTCATTCATTCACTCTTTTATTCACTCATTCATTCACTCTTTCATTCACTCATTCATTCACTCTTTCATTCACTCTTTCATTCACTCATTCAACCATTCATTCACTCTTTTATTCACTCATTCATTCACTCTTTCATTCACTCATTCATTCACTCATGCATTTATTCCTTTATATATTGACCCACTCATTCATACACCCATTCGCCCATTCATTCGCTCATTCACTCATCCATTCATTCGTTCTCTTGTTCTATGAATAACATAATAAATAAATAATAAATTGTATTCTATTTCTTTTCGCTTAGATCTCATTCATTGCTAAAACTCGATCAGAAATTATCCGGCAGTGACATCTGGCTTTCAACTCGAAAAGAAGACGTTGCAGAAGTGATGGAAGTCGATTCAACGTTGGATGGTTCTCGTTCTTTCGTCATTGGTTGGCCTTCAACGACGAATACTGTCGTCACTTTCTGTACGAGTGAAGAAAAGGCCGTCTGGGTGACAAGGATCGAAGAGTACGCTAATCTAATCTAATCTAATCATGTTCAGTTTATGATTGGTTTGATTTAATCATGCTGTTTATAATCGTTCTTAATCTAATCATGGTGTTTATGATCGATTTTGATCTAATCATGTTTATGATTAGTCTTAATCTAATCATGCTGTTTATGATCAGTCATAATCTAATTGTGCTGTTTATGAACAGTTTTAATCTAATCATTCTGTTAATGATCAGTCTTAATCTAATCATTCTCTTAAAGATTAGTCTTAATCTAATCATGCTGTTTATGATCGGTTTTAATCTAATCAATTTTGTTCTGGTTGAGATTCGCTCATTCAATCACTCGTTAATAATTTATCATATGCTAATCATTGACGAGTCTAATCATTCTTTATCTGATGCATCTTGATCTAGATAGCTTGATCTAATCACACGTATTTTGACACTCTTAATCTGATTGCTCTTAATCAAATCCATCTCGATGGAATCGCTCTTGATCATTATGATTATCATTATCATATTAATCTGATCGGCAATGACCAACCTTTGTGTAATCTGCGTACTCGTAAATCCGTTTTTTGTTTATTAGTTATTGAATTTGTTTAATTGTTAACGTATCAATTTCTTGAATGTATTTAATCAAATTTTTTTTAATTTGAAGGTTGATTGAAGTGGAGAATGCCAAGGACAAGGATTCTGATCAACAGCTAACGATCAAGGTCGTTCACAAGGAAAGAGGCCACACGAGGGTAGGTCACCGGTGTTGAGGGTATTTTGCCCCTGATGGTGCATCTTACCCCACTCTGCCTTATGTGTAAATAAGCTGCACCCTCAGTGTCAAGATGCTCAGCCTAGAGTTTAGAAGTGACTCTATCTGTGTCTCTCTTTCTGTCTGTCTGTCTCTGTCTGTCTCTCTTTTCTGTCTGTCTGTCTGTCTCTTTCTATCTCTGTCTATCTATCCATCTATTTATTTCTCTGTCTATATTTTGCTGTCTGTCTTGCTCTCTCATGGGCGAAGACTTAGGGAGTGGGGACAGGGGGATGGTCTTCCTCAATGAATGTGGTGGGGTGGGACAGTCCATGCATTTGTTCCTCCCCCCATCCGTTAAGTGTGTCTCGGTTTTTGTTTTGGTTGATGCCTAGCTTGCAAATTGTTTAGAGAGCATGCAACGCGATATGATCAGAGTTGAATTGAGTAAATCTTGAATATTTAATCTTTAAGTTGTCGTTGTCTTGTTGCTTTAGTCGCGAGAGTTGTCGGTTGGCAAGTCTGAGAATTCGTCTCGCGTTCTACAGCGATGTCTGCTTGACTTTCATCTTGAAGTAAGTCTCAAGAAAACACAAATGTCGTAGATATTCTGGATGTCACTCTCACTCAGAGGCTGCTGCTTGTGGCGTCAATGGTTCTGGGTGCTTCTTATAATTATGCTCATTGGTATCCTCAAAGATATGCTTTGAGCCACCAGAGAGCTTTAACCCTTGTATGCCGAGATGGTAGTAACTGGTATGGGAAATCATACCCTCCGGCATTAAAGGGTTAAGAGCCACTAAAAGAGTGTCAGAAACCCCAAAAGACAGAGTAGGGCTTTCTCGATTGTGGGTCCCTCTGTTTGGAGTAGCCTCCCTTATGGATGCGAGACTTGTCTAACTTTTTGTATAGACTACTCAAGACTTTCCTCTGTGGCCATGCCTGGGTTTGGAGTGCCTCTGAATAGTTATATTGTGTAGGCGCTATATAAATTCTATCGATTGGTAGGTTATCTACAGATAGATAGATATATAGATATATGGATGGATGGATGGATGGATATATATATATATATATATATATATATATATATATATATATATATATATGTAATTACAAACTTTAATTATGATTTAGTTATAACGAAAAGTTTGTTTGAATGTAGGCAAGCAGTTCGAAAGATTTCCAGCTGTTTGTGCGATGGGGAAAAGATCATCCGCTACAGCCACTTCTAGGCAAGTTGATATATATTCATTCATTCATTCATTCATTTTGGAGATTTATATAGCGCATCTTCAAGGCTACGTAGAAGTGCTGAATCTTTTGCTCTCTTTGAGGTGTAAATATGTCTGTGTTGGGATAATTTGGTTGCCTTCGAAACGATTGAACTTGGCATGCTTGGAGATTTCGTAATGTATTTATTGCACATAATTATTGTGAATTTGTTTAGACATTTTGGATATATTTTTAGATATTTTAAATTTATTTAGATATTTTGCATATTCTCAATTTATTTAGGTATTTAAAATTTTTATTTTAGAGTTTTAAAATTTTGTTATAGATAATTTTGATTTGTTTTGGTTTTATTTAGAACTTGTTTTAATATTTTTGACGATTAAAATTTCTTTTGGATATTTTGTGCTTGTCTTTATGTCTCTAGCTCTTTGCATATTTTTGACTTATATTGTGAACTTATATGGATATTTTGAGCGTTTGAAGTTCGAATGTATTTGGCCATTTTCGACTTGTAGTGATTTATTAATTTTGAAATCATTTTCATCGTCATTTGTCGATATGCTGCTGTAGGTCACGAATCTCCATTTCTCTTCGAAACGTGGTTCCAAACATTTGCTCCACGAAAGGAAAATTCACACAGCTACTGCTTCATCCTGCGAGAAAGAAAACGCTCGAAACTTGGTGAATCTTACAAAAATATATTATTTAAAAATGCTATCTGGCAATAAAATTCATTCTTATCAACTGGAAAGAAAAGACTATTTTGACTTCCATTTATTGTTATCATGTTTGAAGCCCGGTCTTTTTTGTGGCAGTATTGTACACTCTGGTAGGAACACCTGTGTGTGGAATGGACTTCCATCATCAGTTCTCTATGTCATCCTCTCTGATAGTCTTTCCTCATCTTTCTTTGCCTCTTTTCTGCAGTCATTTCTTAACCATTCTCTTTGATTGTGGTTTGATGCTGTCAGGTCAGGAGCGCCATTGAGGAATTTCTCTTGAAGTGTTGAAGTGGCGCTATATACAGGGTGCGCCAAAAAAGTGGTTTAATTTTTGTTTTGTTTGAAATATTTTGATGAATACTGGCCATCATGTGTAAATATGAATTGTCATTAAGACTGTAAAATTTCATTTAGAAATTTTTACTTTTGGCCAAGATATTGGCAAAAAACCTAGGGGGTCTTTTTTTGGTGCGCCCTGTATAATTTACAAATGCGACACCCATGCTGTCTCAGGACTTGCTTAGCAGTCTGCTCTTGTGTTATTTCATCGTGAATCCAGCCATGGAGAAGTTTTCCAGTGCTAAGGAATGTATATTTGTTGGCTTCAGGTTCTCGTGACACCATCATCAACAACCAGAGACGAACGACGAAGGTTGATTTGAGAACGCTGTTTAAGAAATCGCAATCACGCAACTCAAAGTCAGGACCATCTCTGTTTGAATCCAGTCTCCCGGAGCTT
This sequence comes from Lumbricus rubellus, assembly GCA_945859605.1. Lineage (NCBI taxonomy): Eukaryota > Metazoa > Annelida > Clitellata > Crassiclitellata > Lumbricidae > Lumbricus > Lumbricus rubellus. The sequence goes on from OX243821.1 coordinate 1,297,498, forward strand.
TGTGTTGATGGCAATATTCCCGGACGCATACAGGTGAACGGATGGTGTGGAAGTGTTAGTTGGATTTATGAGGCGCCATTGTAGTGGCATAGCTGTGTTATGGCACCATATAAATTGTATATTATTATTTTGTTGTTTATTTATGTGTTCATGTGATTCGATCTACATTGTATTATTACTATTATTATTATTAGTAGTAGTTTTATTAGACGTTAATCTCATTTGATCCATATTGTATTGTATTGTATCAATGAGCTAAGATTGATAATTTTCTTGCTCGGAGATCGAATATTCATGACTTGAGGCTTTAAGATTCGTAAATTTGGATTTTTTAATATTTGTAAATATTAAAATTTTCTAATATTCGTAAATATTAAGATCTTTAATATTCGTAAATATTCGTTTACGAATTAAAGTGAACCATCGAAACCGCAATGTTATTATTTAAAAAGAACTTTGTAATACGTCACCATATTCGGGCGTATTGCATGAGATCTGAATGTTATGTCTATGCTACGCTAGCGACGAATAATTCTGATTGAGTTTTTTAAATTTCCAAAACCTGTCAACATAATATTCGTTGGCAGTTTCAATATTCGTTAAAATTCGTGAATATTTACAAAGCTTGATATTCATAATATGCGAATACTTGATCCATGGTGTCCACTTGTCTTTCTCTTGCATAGACTCTTCTCCGCTATCTCTACGAACACGGTCCATCAACAGATGGCGTCTTTCGCAAACCTGGAGGTCACAAAGAGGTCAGCGACTTCAAACAGCATGTCATCTCTACCGAAGACGAAGTCAACTTCGATGACATCTCTGTTCACGTCGTCGCTGCCGTCGTCAAGGTAATAAAGTCGTAGTCATGATCGTCAAGGTAATAAAGTCGTAGTCATGATCGTCAAGGTAATAAAGTCGTAGTCATGGTCGTCAAGGTAACAAAGTCGTAGTCATGATCGTCAAGGTAATAAAGTCGTAGTCATGATCGTCAAGTTCTTTTAGATTATAAGAGTTGTAGTCTTGATTGAAGATCATGACTACGACTTCTCTACATCTTTTTTTAACATTCTCTACATTTATTTAGGGCCTATTTATTTATTGTCGCAATTTGATATATATTTAAAGCGCTGCTGTCCTTGCATTAGGAACAAAAAGTTCACGAGGCAAGAGGAAGCAATTGACACTTTTTAACTCATGACTATTTCTTGGTTTTTGGCAGATTTCTTCACACTGAAGTAAAATGATTACTAGTGATAGGCCTACACAAAGTGAAACTGAAAAATTTACATCTGGAAGCCTGTATGAAAAACACCCATGTTCTTAATTTCATTAATATTATAATTGGTTCACAACGATATTTTATTAATGGTAATGATTTTTACGGCACTGATATTTTATTTTGCTTTTATAATTAAAACAATCGTTTTCCATTGTAATTCTAGGAATGGTTGAGACGACTTCCCGACTGTCTCCTCTCGTCCGATCTCTATCTTCAGTGGATGGAAGTCTCAAAGATATCAGACTCCGATCTTCTCCACGAAGAACTGAGAAGGCAAGTCGCACATTCCCCAAAACAATTAGGGGCTGTTCGTATAATTATTACGTACACAAGGAGGGAGTGGGGTCATGGAATTTAGGCGATTTGTGTATTGGGGTAGGAAGCTCTAGGCAAAATGTATGTACGCAAAATAAATGTCTAATTATGACGTCCACGTTGGCCTATTTATAACTCTGGATCATCAGATGCCATTTAATTTACATTGGAATTAAATCATTTTTCAGATGTAAACAGAAAACTTACCGTAATATAAATGTTTTACAGATGACTTTAGCTAAGGGGTCATTGCATAATTACGTAACGCCAAAAATGGCCGTTTTCGACCCACCCACCCACCCTGTAACGCTTCGTAACGTTGTCCTTGACCCACCCACCCACCCTCCCCAGCGTTACGTAACGATTGTTACGAAAAATCTGTTGCGATTTAGGTCTATTAATGGCTTATGTGAGTGCATAAAAAAATTCATTTTTTCATAGTGAATTTAATATATCCTAGTATGTGAATTATAAGTTAATTTGACAGTTACTGTAGACTAGGCTTAAATATAGGCCTAAACAATGTTCTATTAATATAAATGAGTCATGCGTGAACTGCAATTTCCAATTTCACAGCAAGAATAAAATTTTGCACAAATTTCACGGACTAAATTGCTTATTAATAATTCATCAAAATTCAAATGAACTAATTATTTGCTTAGTGGGCACTTCGATAGGGCCTAATTAGTAATAGAAATATTGTCGAGTTTTGTTAAGCATTAATTTTAAATGTTTTAAATCGTGTCCGCTAAGTAAAACATGCTTCAAAGTGGTTCTTCGATGTCAAGAATTCAAGGAAAATTAGACGTTGTCCGTTGGTAAAACTATAGGAGAGCAGAATTGGCCTGGCATGTAGGCCTAATTGGTGTCTACTGTTGGATCTTATTCAGATAAATAGACCTAGACCTACTTCGGTTAAGTTCTAAATCAATGTCACAAAGTTTAAACTTCGATCACATCGTCATGAATTGTCTGAAATGTCATGCGATGGTAATTTAAAATTTTGTTAATAAAAAAAAATTCATGGCGTTACGTAACGTTCAGCTCTAACCACCCACCCACCCAGGTAACGTTTCGTAACGTTTTCAATTACCCCACCCACCCACCCTCGAGCGTTACGTAATTATGCAATGACCCCTAATTTACTTTTGTAAGGGCCGGGGTAGTGAAGCTTATTTTTCCGTACACATGGGGGGTCCGCAAAAACGGTATTATTATTTAATTAATATTATTATTATTATTATTATTATTGTACACATTTATTTATTGAAAAACTGACAAAATCATATACAGTAAAACGATCGTTTTCAACATTAGGTTCTAAGCCTCTCTGTGTCTTGTCGAATTATTGTTATTATTATTACTATTTAAATGCCCGAGGTATTTAGGATCCCTCAGGGACTTAAATATTAATTAAGAACCGAATAAAAACATCTGGAACGGCACCTAATCGTCGTTGAGATCATGCGCTATTATTATTATTACAATTATTATTATTATCATTGTTGTTTGTATTGTAGGCTATCATCGTCTCTCCCATCCAGCCACCTCGTAATCCTCCACCATCTCATGTGCGTCCTACATCGCATCCAGCTCCACTCAAAACAAAACCGGATGACTCCGTTCAACCTCGCTGTCTGCATAGCACCCAACATCCTCCGACCTCCTCCGTCCGCTTCCATCGACCTACAGCTGACCTCCGTCGCAATCGCAAATGCGGTCGTCGCAAGAATGATCGACGCAATCGAACCGGTGCTTGGATCGGATTGCGTTGAGCTGTATGCGGATATTGCGGATCCGAGAGTCGTGCGGGAGTTTGATGAAGTCGACGGAAGTTGTAAGTGTATTGTTTTTCTTTTTTTATATTTATTGTATTGTGTTATTGTATATTTGTATTGTATTGTACAATTGTATTGTTTTTATTGTACATTTATTGTATTGTACATTTATTGTATTGTATAATTTTTATTTTTTTATATTTATTGTATTTTTTTTAGTATTTAGTGTATTGTGTATTGTTTTTATTATTTTATTTAGTGTATTGTGTTATTGTGTATTTATTGTATTGTGTTATTGTACGTGTATTGTATTGTATTATTGACCGTTTATTGTATTGTTTTATTGTGCATTTATTGTATTGTATTTTTGATTGTATGTTTATTGTATTGTATTATTGTATATTCGTATTGGATTGTTTTATTGTACATTTATTGTATTGTATTGTTGTACATTTTTTGTATTGTTTTTTTGTACATTTATTGTATTGTATTGTTGTACATTTTTTGTATTGTATTGCTGTACATTTATTGTATTGTATTGCTGTACATTTATTGTATTGTATTATTGTACATTTGTTGTATTGTGTTTTTGTATATTTAATGTATTGTATTATTATACATTTATTGAATTGTTTTATTGTATTGCGTTATTGTACATTTATTGTATTGTTTTATTGTACATATATTGTATTGTTTTATTGTCCATTTATTGTATTGTGTTATTGTACATTTATTGTATTGTACTGTATTGTTGTACATTTATTGTATTGTAGTGTTGTACATTTATTGTATTGTTGTACATTTATTGTATTGTAGTGTTGTACATTTATTGTATTGTTGTACATTTATTGTACTGTATTGTTGTACATTTATTGTATTGTTGTACATTTATTGTACTGTATTGTTGTACATTTATTGTATTGTGTTGTTGTGCATTTATTGTATTGTATTGTTGTACATTTATTGTATTGTATTGTTGTACATTTATTGTATTGTGTTGTTGTGTATTTATTGTATTGTATTGTTGTGCATTTATTGTTTTGTTGTGCATTTATTGTATTGTTTTAAGTTGTAAGTGTGTTTCTTGTCAACTAATTGTCTTATCTCTACATCTAGTGTATTGTATCGAGATTGCATTGTTTGTAATGCAACGATCCATCATTCCTATAGCCATAAGCAAGATCTTTAAAGTGGTGTCCAAATTGGAGCGGTCATTATGTGGACGGCCGGTGTTGCGTAATGTTAAAAAAGGTGTCCAAATATACAGCTATGGATATTATGCTCTTATTATAGCGCCCCTTCAAGCTTGTATTGAGATTGCTTTGTTTGTATGTGCACCTATTATTGCGCCCCTTCAAGATTGCTACTCAGAGGCGCTCCCGACTGCAGCGCGGACACTGAATCGGAGTTTTACGTCGAAGCGCTAAGCAATTTCGAGTGAAAGACTTGCCCATGGTCCCTACGCGGCTGCTTGAGGTGGATTCGAACCTGCAACCATCCGGCTGCAAGGCAACGAACATACCCACTACACCACTGCACCCCACATTAGTGTGACTAATGTATTGAGTTAGTGCATTTAAATTTAGTGTTAATTTTGTGTTTCTTGAAATTGCTGCTTTAACTTGAAATATAGTCCCAGTCCCAAGCCTGTGTAATTGAGGAGGGCATTTCAAATCATATTATGCTATGACACAGAGTCGCTAAACAGCAAAGCGCAAGCCTGCTAGAAACTCGATCACTACTGTATTAATACACTCTGACACTGCCAGTCCCAAGCCTGGATAACGGAGGAGGGCGACGTTTGTGATCTTTCTTGGTTGCATTTTAAGTCCTAGCAGCCTGGATAAAGCGGAGGATGGATGACATCGTCATGCACCAACTGAATAACTTCCTAGTTTTTTGCACACCTCTTTTAATGATCTCTTTTGCGTTATAAATACGAGTTGCTGGAACGCCAGTTTTACTGTTTACGCTGGTTTGAAATGTGAACTTTATTCAATATTATCTGTAACGCATTTAAGATAATGTAGAACTAGGTAGAAAAAAATTGTCCCTAATCTCGTGGCGTTAGTCCCAACTCCCAAGCCTTGAGTACCTGGTCACATTTTTTTATTGCGCTGAATATTTTTCCAACATAGCAGCGTTATTTTGATTTGAAGCTGGTGGATCATGTCCCTCCATCTCTTCCTCTGCACTGTCCCCACTCCTCAGTCTTCATTATTCTGTTTGAATGGGGGGGGGGGGGGGGGGGTTAGGTTCAGTTGGTTTTAAGATTAATTTAAACACTCTGGCACGAAGAGCACATGGATGTGTGTTCGCTTCTTGCAATCCTTCCAAAAGGTCTACTCAACCTTCCATTCGGCAGATGGCGACGGTTAGTTGATCAGTTTGGCGACTTCAAAGGCTGCCAAAGAAAGCAGTTAAATTCCACTCCTGCGATAACTTGTGATCATCCGTTCACACTATGGGTGGTAGTTGCAGTTTAACGTCACTGTGTGGTAACAAAGAGCATTAGCGATGCCCTCCTCCTTTTTTCAGGCTTGGGACTGGCACTGGAAGAGTGCAACCAGTGGCGGTGTTAAATACTATGGATTGTATTCATACCGTGCATTGTAATCGCACCGTGTCTGTCGGGTTGAAATTGAGCCGCAGTAAACTGGACCTGTGGTAACGATCCATCATTCCTATAGCCGTAAGAAAGATCTTTAAAGTGGTGTCCAAATGTGAGCGGTCGTTATCTTGACAGCCGGTGTTGTGTAACGTTAAAAAAGGTGTCCAAGTATATAGCTATGGATATTATGCTCTTCAATCGCGCGATCCGTCTTTTGTATACGGCTGTCTTTATTTCCTATTCGGATGTCTTTATTTCCTATTCGGATGTCTTTATTTCCTATTCGGATGTCTTTATTTCCTATTCGGGTGTCTTTATTTCCTATTCGGATGTCTTTATTTCCTATTCGGATGTCTTTATTTCCTATTCGGATGTCTTTATTTCCTATTCGGATGTCTTTATTTCCTATTCGGATGTCTTTATTTCCTATTCGGGTGTCTTTATTTCCTATTCGGATGTCTTTATTTCCTATTCGGATGTCTTTATTTCCTATTCGGATGTCTTTATTTCCTATTCGGATGTCTTTATTTCCTATTCGGATGTCTTTATTTCCTATTCGGGTGTCTTTATTTCCTATTCGGATGTCTTTATTTCCTATTCGGGTGTCTTTATTTCCTATTCGGATGTCTTTATTTCCTATTCGGGTGTCTTTATTTCCTATTCGGATGTCTTTATTTCCTATTCGGGTGTCTTTATTTCCTATTCGGATGTCTTTATTTCCTATTCGGATGTCTTTATTTCCTATTCGGATGTCTTTATTTCCTATTCGGATGTCTTTATTTCCTATTCGGATGTCTTTATTTCCTATTCGGATGTCTTTATTTCCTATTCGGATGTCTTTATTTCCTATTCGGATGTCTTTATTTCCTATTCGGATGTCTTTATTTCCTATTCGGGTGTCTTTATTTCCTATTCGGATGTCTTTATTTCCTATTCGGATGTCTTTATTTCCTATTCGGATGTCTTTATTTCCTATTCGGATGTCTTTATTTCCTATTCGGATGTCTTTATTTCCTATTCGGGTGTCTTTATTTCCTATTCGGATGTCTTTATTTCCTATTCGGATGTCTTTATTTCCTATTCGGATGTCTTTATGTCCTATTCGGGTGTCTTTATTTCCTATTCGGATGTAAATAATAATAATAATAATAATAATAATAATAATAATAATAATAATAATAGTATTAATAATAATAATAATAATACATGTATTATAATTATACGTACGTTACATTACAGATGAACAAAATCGGTCACTGGATCATTCCTTCGCTCCCAACTCCACAGCTCAATCCCTCGAAAGTCTCGACTCACTCCCCGACCTCAATCCCCCCACCGTCACCGACTCAATCCACCACCATGTACCCCTCGAAAGCATGAGTCCCGACTCCGGCCTTGCCGCGAGCAACCCCCAGCTCTACGACGAAGACCCACCGACCTCCACCTCCACCGCCGAAGGTCACCTCTACCTCAAGCGAGCGAGTCGAAGTCGCGAGAAGTCCGAGTCGGAGAGTCAGACGGCGTTCGACTCCGACACGAGCTCGCAGGCGTCGGAGGAGAAGTCCGGAACGGTTCAGCTTCGGATGCGAGGAGCAAGGAATGTTCGTGAGAGGGTACATCGGCTCCGAGCGATGAGGGTTAACTTGGAGGAGCTCGCGAGCAGTTTTGAGGAGCAATTCTCGTTTTCTGATGATAGGTCTGACTCGGTTGTTGTCGCAACGACGGAGGATCTGAGGAGCGATGATGATGAGGATGAGGAGAAGTCGGCGGAGAAGGAAGAGCGGAGAAGTCTCGACGACGACAAAGTCGAGGTTTCTTCTCTCGAGGTCTCTTCTTTCTTCGGAGAAGGTGAGAAAGTGGAGAATGTTTTCGAGAATGTCCAGCGCAGTAAAGCTGTGCCTCTGTTGGAAAGCGCAGAACAGAATGTGTTTGAGAATGTTCAATGCAGCAAGGCTGTGCCTCTGTTAGAATGTGAGAAAGAAAAAGTTGTTTTGTTTACGAAAGATGTTGAGCTACCGAGGTCGCCGATCGAATTATCAGGGAATAAGCCGAACGAATCAAGGCCGAACTCTATCGAAATCGTTACTTCAAAGGTGGTTTGTACGAAAATCGACGCAAATACTGTTTCCAGTGTACAAGAAAGACCGACATCTTCGTTGTCTGTTGTGAGGAATTGTGTGGAGAAGATGGAAGGAAAACGTCCAAAGAACATCTCTCATGTTACCGCTATCACTCAAAATCCTACGGTTGAATCCGACACTCGTATCTCCAGCGTGGACACTCGTATCTCCAGCGTGGACACTCTCCCAAGTCCTCCACCTCCACGTGTGACGTCTCCTCACAAGGAAATTCGTGGAGGTTTACCGTGTTTACCGCAAGCCTCAGGGAAGGTGGAGCGGTCAGGGAGCGCCCGGAGAGACCCCGAGGAAGTCATCACAATTAGGACGTCTCCGGAAAAACGCGAACCGCACGAGGTTACGTTGAATCTCTCGCAGGAAACAACTCGCTCTCGCGACAAGAATGCCTTTGAATCAAATGCAACGAACAAGCAGATCAATTCTAACAATTCTCGTGATATCGCATTTGAATCGACGGTGACCAGCAACTCTACCAACTCAATAAAACCGAGTCGTGAGGAGACAAATCCGAGAAAAGTTACAAAGCACACAGATTCGAGCGAATTGGAACGCGTTAAAGAACGTACTCTTTCATCAGAATCAGCAATAATAGGTAAGATTACCGGTAATTCAAGAGAGACAAATAATAATAATCAGCATGTTGTTGACCATCTTCAGTCCACCGCATTCAACAATGTTCATTCATCGCCGAAAGGGAAAAACATCGCAAACATCAAACTCGTGGACGACGGGAAATCCCGGCCGGGAATCACGGGAAATCCCGTGGAGAGGTTTTCCGCTCCACTTTCGCAGAACGGTCTCTCGGAAACTCCTCACCTCAAAAGCTTTGTTGTGTGCGTGGATGATGGTAGTATCACTGCTCGCTCAAATGACCAGAGAAGGGATGACGTATACGCGAAAGCGGGGCTGTACAATCGAATCGGGGATGCTGCTCAATGGGGAGATGAAGAACGTAGGCTGAAGGATCACCGGCAAAGGGACAGCCGAGGGAAGGTTCATGTTGCTGAAATCCGGCTGAAAGATCAGCCTAGGGACGACAGACGGCTGAAACTTCAGTCGAGGGATAGCCGGCTGAAAGATCAGGCAAGGGACGACACCCAACTGAAACTTCAGTCAAGGGACATTAGACTGAAAGATCAGCCACGTGACAACAGCCGGCTGAAAGATCAGCCAAGTGACGTTCGACTGAAATTTCAGTCCAGGGACATCGACGACAACTGGAGACTCGAGCGCAATTCAAACAGGGCACCAGCCGGCATCCTCAATTCGGAAAGCGGTGAGCGGGGTACCAGCGCAGTGGGGGTGGTAACCACCGCTTACGTTCGACATATCACAAGTGAAGGTTGCCGGGCCACCATTGGCACCCCAGCCCGACAAACGCCACGATATTTACCACAAAACGGGGAATCATCGCAAAACAGGGAGCCAGTACGTCACGCCGACCACCGGTTCCCCGCTCGGCGGCGCGTGACCGTCATACAACTGTGCGACGATGAAGACGCGGTCATTGTGCAGAAGAATGTCAAAAGAACATGATGAAGTTGCCATATTTCGGCTTGGGGTTCTACAAGTTGGAGGGTGCTGACTTCGGAGGATCTCGCCGATTTTCGTGACCCAGAGAAGTTCAGCCGTGCGGATTGAAATCTATTGCATCGTGCAAATACTGAACCTACCAGAGAACATTTCGGACTTGATTTCGTACAGATTCTGTGCTAAGTGCGCCGTAAACAGGAATCAGGATTGTTAGGGTTGTACGCTAAGAGTGGACAAGTCTGTGTTGCTTTAGTCTGATTGGTTGATGTAATCAGGTCATGTTAATGTACCCGACCCAGTTGTGTTGCTTTTGGCTGATTGGTTGATTTAATTAGGTCGTGGCAATCTCAAATGGCCTGACCCAGATGGACTGTTACCTCTGTGATATTAAATGGCTGCCTAATCCTTACCTTGTAGGACATGCTAGGGCAGTGGTTCTCAAACTTCTGCTGGCCGCGTACCGGCAATAATTTATTTGGGAAACTCGCGGACCGCTAACTTTAATGGCAAGCACAAACAAAAGCGAACTGTATTATTAAAAAAATAACTAATTATAGGGTTATTTATAATTAGGGATTTTTTATTTAATAAAACTGCTTGTACAGCCAATTTTGGCAAGTTAAAATAAGGCGCTGGTAATGTATTTTTAAAGTTTGAGACAGAATTTTCAATAAATTTTGAACAACAATTCGAATAATTTCACAATTTTAAATATATAACTTAATAACTATAATTTATTTTTCATTCTCATACTTCTTCACGGACCGGTGATCAGGACTCCGCGGACCGGCGCCGGTCCGTGGACCACCACTTTGAGAACCACTGTGCTAGGGCACTCTCATATGTCTGCTTCCTTGGCTGTCACTAATGAAGCAGTTTTCAATCATTTAAAATTATGTGAATTTATGCCATGCTAAAGTTGGAAGCTCTTCTAAGTACTAATTTCCCTGGAAGAAGTGTGATAGGAATCCTTGAATGAACAAATGAATTGATTTTTTATAAATAAATATTAAATAATGAAAAGTACTCTGCTGCAGTACAGCCATCCGCAGTAATAAAGAGTGGGAGGGCCAGACCAGTGGAAGGAAGGGATCCAGAATAGGAAACTGCTAGCAGGAGTCCTTTATTTATGGCTCTTGTAGTGTAAGATATCCACAAAGCAGGAGATGCAATGCAGTGAGTGTAGTGCACTTTTCAGTAGCAACACTTTTTGTAGCGTTCGTTTGTACGTGGTTTTAGCTGCACTTGAAGTACTGTATTAGAACCCAGAATCAGTTTAAAGGAAAAAACTGCAAACCAGTTTTAGTTTTAAATGAAACTGAACTATGGAAGAAGATGGAAATTTGTATTAACCCTTTAATGCCGGAGGCATAGTATTTCCCATACCATTTACTACCATCTCGGCATGAAAGGGTAAACCACTTTTTTGACAGTAACAGCAAGTAGCTCCCGATAAAGCACTAATTGCTAGGACTTATGGTATAAGCCAGTGGTTCCCAAAGTGGTGGTCCGCGGACCGGTGCCGGTCCGCGGAGGTATGATCGCCGGTCCGCGGAGAAGAGTTAAAAATAACAAATAAACTAATTATTAGTTTATTTGTTTGAAATTGTGAAATTATTCGAATTGTTGTCCAAATTTTATTCAGATTTCTGTCTTAATATTTAAAAATTTGAAATAAATCAACACGCCTTATTTTAACTTGCCAGATGGCAAATTCAAAAATTTAAATTTATTCTAAATTTACTACATTGATGCATGGGCGTCCGCAGAAATTTTTCTAGGGGGGCGCAAACTTTCAAATAATTGTCACATGGTCTAAATTTAATGGGTGACATTTTGAATTTCCATATTACCACGAAAGAATCCCATAGCCTACTTATAAGTTATGCGTCCAAAGAAAGATATAAAGGTTAAACTTGTAGAACGAATCGATAATCACATTGAAAATCGTGTTGTAACAATCACAACCAAATAATCTAAATTTATGTGCTACTATGCGAAAAATCCAGAGGGGCGCACTTGCGCCCTCTTGCGCCCCACTGCGGACGCCCATGCATTGATGACATATTTGTGTTGATCATCGCCATTAAGGCCTAAGTTAGTGGTCCGCGAGCTTCACCAAACATTATTGCCGGTCCGCGGCATGCTGAAGTTTGGGAACCACTGGTATAAGCAACTAATTCTTTATCAAATGTAATTTAATTTTTTGGAGAGTTGAGCAATTGTGTTGCCATGGTATTAACTTTTTCTTGTGTTTTTTCTTGAATAACAATTTCGTTGATTGGAAAATTGTCATGCTAGGTAGGAGCTCATATTTCATAACCAGTTATTAGAAATTTATTTGGGGCTGAGGAAAAAATTTGCACCTTGTATAGATTTTCCTCCCTTTTCTTTGCACATTAGTTCCCCAGTCACCTTTAGTAGTACAGTTTTGTCCTTAAAGTGTCACAGTAAACCGTCGCCCTGGATACGCACGTGACAATCAAACGCCGTTGCCATGGCAATGCAGTTACCATGACGCCATAGTCACCACAAACGTCGTCATGGTAACGCAAACAAACTGAAACTTTACCACTGAGAGTAACTAACACTGATGATGTAACACCGTATAGGAAAACTAAGAACGTTTATAATATTCTAATTTTTATTTTCTTATGTTGTAATACTCACTTTATTTAGTCTGTTTTTAATTAATTTACTGTTCTTGTTTTTATTGCTGATTATGATTAATATAGGAATCTCACAAACTTACAGTTTTCTAACATTCTGATTGTGCGTAACATTGATTACGTTGAAAAGTTTACTTGTAACATGTGGTGTACTTGTGCAATAAGTTACACTTATTTACTGTGATTTAATTAATTACAACGTTTACGATAATAAATAAACTCACGAACATGCACTTTTTCAAACATTCTTCTGTTTTTTTCAACATTATGCCTAACAGGGCTTCTTTTAACGTGCAGTTGTGCACAAAATGTGCAGTTCTAAATGGATTTGTGCAGTTGCAGAAGCACTTCTGTATACAGTTAAAAACCAGCCAACAAGGTCTTTTTCCTCCGATTGGAAATAATTTACCATGGAGGACGGGAATGAAAAAAAGGGGTTGTGCAGTTCTAAAAATTTCTTAAAAACAGCCCTGAGATTGCCTACAGTGATTGCTTCAAGATTACTTGTGTGGTTAAGTGTACTTTTTTCATGCCAGTGTAGCGTTCATTATTAGCCTAAACATCTTGGTTGGGGGGAGGGGGCACTGTCAGTGGGAAGATGAGATGGTAAGGGAGAGGACTGGCTACCAACCTTCATATGCCGAGACTAAGAAAATTAAGTCGCTAGCACTTCAAACCAACTGATATTTCTTGGGTTTGGTTGAAGGACTGTCCTACACGTAAGATCCAGCCTGGGATTCATTCAGAGCATTTATATAGCACTCCTTCAAGCAACTACTCAGAGGCACTCCCAGCCCAACCACGAACAAAGAAAAAAAGACTTGAGAGACTTGTAGAACTCAGCCGGATGGAAGAGAAGGGGATGTGCCATTTTAAAAATTCCAGCCCCGGTTATAATTTAACCGGATAAATGTGGCTGTCGTAAACGTAAACTAACAATGAAAAAACATGGTATTCGGGATGACATAATGAGAATTTTTTTGCAAATGTCTGTTTGCAAAGCTCAGTGTTTCATAATAATTATCAGTAACAAAGACAGGATCGAATTCTCAATATAGCTAGTTCACTGTTACATTGTTCAGTTTCCATAAGTTTGTACCGAAACGTACGTATTTAGGGAGTGGTGGGATAACGTGTAAAAACCACTCGAAACGAATAAGTTCGAAAACATTTCAATTAGTTTTCTAGCTGTGACCATGTCCAACGTAGCGCCCTCCCCCCCGAATTCTTTCCGGGCTACGCCGTTGAGTTGAGACTTTAAATCGTGGGGCATCGGCAACTGTCATTATTAAAGGACCAACTGTCATTATTAAAGGACCAACTGTCATTATTCAAGGACCAACTGTCATTATTAAAGGATCAACTGTCATTATTCGAGGACCGACTCGAGGGTATCCTCCGTTCAGCTGTCCGATGTCTTTTGAGCGAAGAGAGCCGCGTCGTCACGCATGCGCGCATCCTTGATTCGCTGTTTACTTCTCATCATTTCCAAACGATTCTTGTCGACTGATCGCCTTGCGAAGGTGAAAGATGCGACGCCGACGGCAATGATCAAAGCCCTACAAAGATAGAAGTTCACATTACAAGCTCAATGTAATGTAAATCTATAAGAATTTCTCAGTGCTCACAAAAGCCACGTCAGGGAGACCAGCTTATTAATTGGCGCTATATCAAATCAAGCATGCAATAGCCATAGCCGCCCTGTTCGTCAGATCAAAATGCGGGGAGGTCAAGCCGAGCAGACAGCAGGTGCTAGTCGGTGATGGTGGTCGTGCGGTGGAATTTATTTAGAATCGGGATAATATAGCTTGAAGAGTTCAGTTTTCAGTCCTCAAAGAAAAGTAGCAGAGGAGAGTGCAAGCGGAGGAAAGGTTAAATTCATTCATTTCAGACAATTATATAGCGCCACTTCAAGAGTAGCTACTCAGAAGCGCACCCGACCCAACCACGGCTAAAGAGAACAGTCTTTAGAGCAGAGTAGAACGAAGTCTCAAAAGCTCTAGGCATTAAATCAGGCGGGGTAGGAGGATGAGCAAAATGATCTATGCTGTTTCGTTTTAAAATGTTAATATCCGCCTGACGCGGCACAAACCACAGCTTCGCTGCTGGAGACCCTGCTGAAAACAGCCAAAGTATGTCCTGGTGTCACTAAAAGATTAGATTTCTTAAAAAACTTGAAACTATGCATGGAGAATTGTGAACGATAATACAAGGTAATGTCAAATTAAGTCCACTATTACGCACTGGAGCAAGATGACTTACCAGGAAACATTTATTTTTGTGAGATGACTTCTTGGAAAAAGTTTCATAGCTATGCAAAAAGTAAAAGTTGCAATAAACTTGCGAAAAACTTTAAAGTTGTTCTAGTCGTCTGAAAATCATGCAAGAGACAAGGTTGTCATGTTTATCTTAAGCCTCGTGAAAGTCAAAATTGCTGTAGCGCATTTAGTAATTTGATTCACCCATTCATTTCCATTGAAAACAAAGTAATGTTAAAATTACCACAGTTATGCAGTTGTAATAATCTTGCTTCACATTTATTTACATTGAATTTGTGCTTTCATTTTAGCGCTAATAATAAGTTTTCCACGTTTCTCACGATTTTACAATGAGTTTTGCTTACCGATGCGACTTGTTATGTATCTCCATTTAATACGATCAATCGGGCTGAAATTGTTTAAATTATTTTGGTAACTTAAAATGCTACTTTTCATGCAGACATGCGAATTAATTTGATAAAGCTTGGCACCGAAGATTTTAGACAATATGCTGTATTTTTTTTATCCATATCTGCCCATAATTATGTCAGAAGATCTTTCTTTTACGGCATGCTTGCAAATTATAAATAAATAAGCTGTATTTTCAGTTTGACGGCTTAATTTGGTAATACTTGTCATAAAATTGGACATTCGTTTAATATTTATATAGAATGCAATTGATTTTTATTCTGTTTTTGTCAAGGATTGTTTTTTGTGGAAAGTGACGTACTTAAATTTCATGTGGATTCTTGTGTGCGATGCTTATTCGGTGTTTCGCTTTGGGCAAAGTCAGTGATGCCACAGCTGGGCTTTTTCCACTAAAGCTGGAGTTTTTGGCCTCAATCTGGGTTTCTTCATTTGAACAAAGCTGGTGGATGGGATGGATCCAGATTTGACGAAGGCTTATGACATAAAAGGCCGTTGCCTTCGAAATAATTTGTTTAGCATAATATAGCTCTAGTATTTCCAACAAAGGTGGTCTAAAATCGCTTATATAATAGTCTGGGGTTTTCTGCATTTTTTATATGGAAATCTGGGTTTACTGGGCAAAGTAGGCGGATATGTCGCCAGATAATTCTGTGTCATAGTTTTTGCTATTTTTATAGATTTAATTCGACGATCTTTACTGATCTGAAACTCGCATAATAATGGCTCACTTCAGACGATCCGCGGAGTCGTTTAGTCCGACGCGTACCTTAAAGATAATCGGAGCGGAATATGTTGAGGATCACACGGTAAGCTTACGCTTCCAGCTTCCTTCCCAGATCATGTGCCCAATTATGGCGTATGTTTTGGCGTAATTGCAGTATCGGCATAGGCGTAGGAGGTGGGGGTCCAGCGGGGGCAAATGACCCCTCCCCCAAAATTTCGGGCAAGGCTGTTTTTTCGGGCAAGCAGACCTGGGAAAATAGTTTTTAAAATTGTATTTTCGGGAGATTTCAACCCGATGACTTAAAAAGGTCGTCACCGAAGCATATGCCATATCTTTGGACAGTATCTATTTGCCCTAACCGACCCCCACGACGTCTAACCTGACCCTAACTGACACTCACGATCCCCGATACTATCATTAAGCCAAGAATTTCCGCTTCTTTTAGACAGTTATTTTTCATCAATAGACCTAAAATTATCGTTCGTTAATTCAGCTTTGATTTTGGCTATTCGCTTTTCATAAGTCCCACTTCTATTTCAGTAAATATTGTTTGCATCAATCCTACTTCTATTTACTAAGAATTCTTTTTGTCTTGATTGAATTGTTTCAGGTGTACATTGTCGAAATAAGCGTTGGACTGTACAAATGGTTCGTACGGCATCGATACAGTGATTTTCACGCACTGCATGAAAAGGTAAAAGCATAATTATGCTCACACAAATACAGAATGATGTCCACATACATGTATCTGATGTTAATCTAGTTTTATAAAATGATGATTTCATGTTATGCAGAATCGTTGCTGGATCTGTTTGACATCAATTGTTGGGTCAACATTTATTTTACATTTTACTTTGCAGTATTATTATATCATAATTTTTAGGCAACTTTTTACTTCTACTCGATAAGAATCCTTCTCGTCGATCCAGCTTCTTTTTAGGCAAGAATTCGTTTCATCAATCCAGAAGGAAGGATTCTGATTAATACACCTGAGCTCTAGCGACTGACATGATCCATTTTCTCCAATGCTTTCTTACTGATGTCGCTTCCCTTAGTTCTTCCAAGTTCATTCCTGTTGTTTCGTGAATCTCATCCATCCACCTTTTCCTTGGCCGCCCTTTTCTTCTTCTTTTCTCTCCGCATGCCAGCATCATATCTTTTTCCAGTCCATTTGAGCGCATAACATGACCAAAGAAACCCAACTTTCTTCTTAGCACTGTTTGTTGTAGCGAGTCATTGTTTTCAATACCAATCTCTATGCGTACCCATTTTTTGGTCATTTTTTGCATCCAAGATATTCTCAGCATATTCCTCCAAATCCACATCTCACAAGCGTTAATCTTTTTCTCATTTCGATTAATACAGATATCGTAAATGAATATTGTCATTCAAAATCGTAAATGAATATTATCATTAAAAATTGAATATTATTATTGTTGTTCTTTTTCAGCTGATTCAGCATTTTCCGTCGCTCACTTGGAGTTTGCTGCCAAAGAAGAAGTTGTTTGGAACGCAAACAGAACAATTCGTAAAGAAACGTCAAGTGGAACTCGAGCTTTACCTCCAGTCTCTCATCAGAAGCCTTCCGCATATGCCACCGGTGTTCACTCGCTTCCTCGACTTCCACAAATATGCAAGTTACTTGTTAAAATTTATCTCTTAAATTTTGCCTCCCCCAGGCAGAGAAGTTTTGGGCTCTTAACCCAATCCCGCCTGAATTGTTTTTTTTTATATCTATGAAATTATTGGTACCTATACTAGACTAACAATACTGCAACAGTGGTCACACTTAAGCATAATAAAGTATATATTTTCGGAATCAGCAAACTTAAGGCAATTAACTTGCATATTTCACGGTGAAGAACTATTCATTTATATAGCGCCATCAGCATGCCAAAGGCCAAAACAGACATTGATAAGCATTTTACACAGCATTTGAGGGCCAACAGTCCAATATTGGCAACAAATAAGCATACAAAACCATATATTTTCTGAGCCAGTAGTCTTTTGGCTATATAATCCAGATTTCATATCGTGAGCAATGGTTAATTTATATAGCGGCATTATAATCCCAAAAGGTAAAACAGTCACCAATATATAGACATATCGAAAATGACTCATAAGGACAGCAATTCAACAAAACCTTACAAGAAGTCATAATAAAGTATATATTTCCTGAATCAGCAAACTTCTGGCTATAAATCCATGTTTTACATTGAAGAAATATTCATTTATATAGCGACTTTAGATTTCCAAAGGGCAAAACAGTCACGATAAACATATCAGCACTGCTCTCCGACTTCGGTATTATTTAGCAATGCGGAGTCCGAACGACAAGACTGGGCTAAAATCGAAACTATTTATGTCCCACACGCTGTCCGTGCACCGGCATCTTCAAATCTTGGACGAATTGATCGTCAAAAGATAAAAATTCATCGTCAAAACCATTCATGACACATCTAAAAAATTTCGGAACTCAGGACAATTTTATCCCTCACTTCAAACTTTTTTTGGGACTCCAATATATACCTTTTTTCAACAAAAAATACATCGAATTGTTCGGAATTGTTCGGACTTCAACCCTGATTTTTTTAACACACAACGAATGCGTATTTATAAATAGCTTATAGCCTGTTTCAATGCCTCCCGTTTCGGGTCGCTAGCGACTCGATCCGGCGGGAACGTGTTAAACTATATTGGGGCTTTGCGAGATGAATTTTTTTTAGAAACTGCATTTGTGACTTATTTTATTGAGTTGTTAGAATTTGTTAAGTTTTAACTTTTAAACTGACTGTAGTTAAGTGTGAGTAATATTTTTTTCTTTTTGTTATTGCTTCATTTTTTGCCCTGAGATACTTCAATGACGTAAGGTAAGCTATCTGTTACTTATCGAGCATTCTGGTTTCGTCTGTAGGAGGTTCACGGAATTACCGAAACTTTGGCCGAGACACTGTACGAGAACGGTTAGTACGTTAAAGTTGTGTTACATGACATCACTCTGTGTTATGTTATGTGTCACATTATTTCCGTTATGTTAGTGCATGAGGAAGACAGTAAATTAGCCATCTGTGAAGTGAATTAATCATAAGCATAAATGAATTAGCCATCAGCAAAAAGTGAATTGGACATCGGGAGAAGTGAATTACCCATCATTGGAAGTGAATTAACCAATTATTCATCAGTAGAAATGAATTAGCCATAAGCAGCTCTAGGTGAATTAGCCATCAGTAGAAATGAATTAGACATCAGCAGAGGTGGATTAGCCATCATTTGAAGCGAATTAGCCATAAGTGGAGGTGAATTAGCTATCATTAGAGGTGAGTTAACCATAGGCAGAGGTAAATTAGCCCTCAGGAGAAATGAATTAGCCATCAACAGAGGTAAATTAGCGATCGCTGAAAGTGAATTAGCCATCAATAGAAGTGAATTGGCCATCAATAGAAGTGAATTGGCCATCAATACAAGTGAATTGGCCATCAATAGAAGTGAATTAGCCATCAGCAGATGCTTAAATGGCTAAGACTGTTTTGTTTGTTATTCCAGGTGATGCCATCATTCTTTCCGACAAGGTCTACCACCTGAGTCCTCTTCAAATCAACGCCATCTGCACTCGACTCGCCTTACCAGAACCGACATGTGGTAAAACCACTTTACATTTGAATTGCTAAAATCGCTGAAATGTAATGTCCCCATTTTTATGGAATGGGCTTCCACTCTCTTATGGGTTTGCTCATATGTATTTATCGCAGTATAAAATCTGTCCTTTTCGGCCGTGGTTGCGTCAGGAGCACTTCTGAGTAGATACCTTGAGTGGTTGCTATGTAAATATTTGTTGTGAATGAATGATTACCATTGGGTTAAATTAATCGGAGTTAAATTAGAGTAGGTGAACTTTGGTTAGAATATAGGTTAACACATTGACCGCCTACACGCCATGTTAAATGACTGGCTGTACTACGAGTTAACTCATAGTAGGCGGCCAATGTGTTAAGTTGAACTAATT
Source organism: Lumbricus rubellus (assembly GCA_945859605.1). Lineage (NCBI taxonomy): Eukaryota > Metazoa > Annelida > Clitellata > Crassiclitellata > Lumbricidae > Lumbricus > Lumbricus rubellus. The sequence goes on from OX243821.1 coordinate 1,317,238, forward strand.
TTTGTGATGTCATTTTGGTTTATTATTTTGAATAATTTTTTTAATGTATTTTTAGATTCGGGTGATTTTCGGAAAGATATCGGACATCTACTAGACTTTGTGACAAGGCTTAAACATCTTCAGGTCTGTGGTACATTACAGCAATTTACGATTACAATTGCTTTCGATTACCGAGTACTTTACAGTGAATTGTCATTCATTCAGTAATTTTGATGTGTGACTTTTGTCCAGTTGGGATCTGTGGTACGGGGCTTTTTTAGCGTGCAGTTGTGTTCTAAATGGATTTGCGCAGTTGTAGAAACACTTCTGTGCCGTTAAAGCCAGTCTAAAAATGCACTTTCCCTCCATTTTGGAGTAATTTACCATGAAGGATCTCCGAGGATGGGAAAAGAAAGAATGGGTTGTGCAATGTGCAGTTCTAAAAATTCCTTAAAAACAGGGAATTTTTGTGTGCATGTGTATTTGCAGTTTAATGTCACTGTGTGGTAACAAAGGCCATTAGTGACGCCCTCCTCCTTTATCCAGACTTGGGACTGGCACCGGCAGAGTTAGGAATTTTTGTGGTAATCAATGTTATTCACGTGGCCATGAAATTAGTTAAGCCTTTGAGAGACCTCGTCTACTTGTAATAAGTACGATCCACTAAAAATGGGTGTCTAAAAAGTTAATGAAAGTTGTTTTTATTAGTGTGCTAAGACCATGTTGAGTCTGTGAGTAGCATCCTTGAAGAACTTGTAGCGATCAAGTTCGTCTAAAAAAGGTGTCTTTTAATATGGAAGGTTTTTGTTCATAGGGTCGTGTTTGTTTGCATGTGGCATCATCTCTGATGATGAGCTAAATATTTTCTTAAAGCATGGCAGATTAGCCAGTCTGCCTTGAGAGAGAAAGACAGACACAGACAGACAGAGACAGAGAGAGAGACAGACAGACACAGACAGACAGAGAGATAGACAGACAGAGACAGACAGACACAGACAGACAGAGACAGAAAAACAGAGACAGACAGACACAGACAGACAGACACAGACAGAGACAGACAGACACAGAGACAGACACGTAGACAGAGACAGACAGACAGAGACAGACAGACACACAGACAGACAGACAGAGAGACAGAGAGACACAGAGACAGAGACAGAGAGAGACATACAGACAGAGACAGACAGACAGAGACAGACAGACAGAGACAGACAGACAGAGAGAGAGACAGAGAGACCCAGGTAGAATCTGGTAGATGCCTGAATTACAATTTCCATTTGCACCTGATTGCCTCTATAGCTCGAACTTCCAAAGTGTCGTATAGAAGCTTTGCTATGGTCGGCCCGCCTTTCTGGAATAAGAAACCCATGTCAGTCTCCGTAATGAACCTCTTCATCTTTCTTTGTCCATTTCCGCAAGCGCTTGAAAACCATTCTCTTTGATTATGGTTTGGTGCCGTTGAGTCAGGAGCGCCTCTGAGGAGTTTCTCTTGAAGTGGTGCTATATAAATTCAAGATAATGTTTACGATTACAATTACTTTGGGTAACTGTAGGTTCAGTGTAGGTTGGCATAGTGGATGCCCAATCTTTTGACAATTGGCCTTGTAGCGAAATTTAGAGGTTGTTGATTTTAATAATTATGATAGTTTCTGTGTTTTTCAAATTGCAGATAGATGGAAGCACACTTCCGGTCGGTCGAAGTAACATCAACATGAACGACTTGACCTTTGACCTCCACTGCTTCAAATCACTGACCACTCTACAGGTTCATAATGGCATCCTAGATCGACCCATTCTGTTTCGGTTTAATACATGATATGCACCAACCACACAAAAACTGCCACACTCACACGTGTACGCACACACACTCACACACACATGCACATTGCATGATCTCACTCTTTCTCTCTCTTTCTCTCTCTCTCTGTTTATCTGTCTGTCTGTCTGTCTGTCTGTCTGTCTGTCTGTCTGTCTGTCTGTCTGTCTGTCTGTCTGTCTGTCTGTCTGTCTGTCTGTCTGTCTGTCTGTCTGTCTGTCTGTCTGTCTGTCTGTCTGTCTGTCTGTCTGTCTGTCTGTCTGTCTGTCTGTCTGTCTGTCTGTCTCCTGAATCTTCCTCTGTGCTACGAAAAAAATTAGATTAAACTTTTTGTCTCTGTTTGGTTAAATTGAATTAATTTTGGTTTAAAATTTATGCGAAATTGTATGAAATCAGGTTAAACTTAATTGCAACAGGTTAAACTGGATATTGTTAGCTTGAGTTAAACCGCAATAGATCAGCAAGGTTAGATTATGTTGAACTGGTTTCATTTAAATAAGTTGTCTTGTAATCCGGCTTTATACTGGCTTCATATGTTGCATCATCTGTTGCTTATCGTTGTTGTTCTCTGCATCGTTGTCTGTTGTTGTCCAGATATCTGGTTGCAACGTTGACAAGATATCTGAAGTCGAGCATCTAAAGAAGTCTGTGACATACGTTGGAGCCAGTCAGTCTCTGACTTGCCTCAAGGTCATTGTTGTTGTCATTACAAATTCTGTTTACCTATCTATCTATCTTGTTTGACGCTGATATTTTAGTAATTAAAATATATTTGACTTGTGATTTTAATTTGTATATTTTTATTACCTAAATTATTATAATTACCGTTATGTTCTATGTCCCATTGTGCGTTTGCAAGTGGAGTAATAAAGAAGCTACTTACTTACTAGGGAATTTATATAGCATCCATTAAAGATAACTATTCAGAGGCACTCCTGACCGATTCACAGCCCGAGTGGAAGTCTTGAGTAGTTTATAAAGAGAGTTAGACAAGACTCGCGGAAGGGAACGCAAGCCAGAGGGGAGGCTATTCCAAACATAAGGACTCAAAATCGAGAAAGTCCTGTTCTTTCTGATGACAGTCATGGTAATGGTAATAGCAATTGCAATAGCAGTAGTAATTGTAATAGTAATAGTATTGACAATAGTAATAATAATTATAAATAATACAAATATATAGTCCTTATATATATACGTTGTTTTAATTGGCTGAGGCCAAGCACAGGGAGCGATGACTGGAGCAAGCCAAAGTATGAAGTGAAGAGCAGGTAATCTACTCTAATCAAACATCTCTGATCTATATTGTAATTGTCAATCAATCGGTTGTCAATCAGCCGATCAACCATTGTTCTTGTAGGAGATTCTTCTAATTGGCGTCGGTCGTGGTCAGTTGAAGATGTGCGATGAGAACACAGCGACGTTACTCGTTCAACCGTGGTCAGCTGTTCGTCGCGCCAACTTCACCAACAACCGAATACATCTGATCGACGAATCGGTGGTACGATGAATCGAACTTTTTTGCCCCTTTTTCTAAGTTGAAGGACATTAGAGGTCCACACAGCTTAAATTTAATGAACTAAGAGCATGTAAAAGTGTTAAAATTGAATCAAAATACAATGTTTGATGTCATATTAAGAGGTCAAAATAAAATCATTTGTAATAAAAAAATAATTATATGTTCTATCCTGTCCAGATTGTCAATTTTTCATATATTTTCTTAAATTCTTTGAGAGACGAGGGTCACATTTTGAAGCCTGGCGGGCCACTTTTGGCCCGTGGGCTATGGGTTGGGAACAGTGGCGAAGACCTGGCCGGAGAATTGGGGGGGGGGGGGCCGAAGCCGAAAAGTCAAAACAATTTTCTATTTCCGCCGCCAAAAAAGTTGATGACCTTTTTTTTAGTCCTCACTCAATTATTGGGGGGGGGGACGAATGCATTGGCCGGCCGTCCCCCTGTTCCCTCCTAGGTCTGCGCCCATGGTTGGGAACCACTGCTTCATGACGTTATGACGCCCATATATGACATCTAACAGTGTGTTGTGGACGTTTTTCCAGAAACTCCTTCCGCACGTTGAATTCCTCGATCTCAGTCACAATCGTTTGGAAACAATCGATAATCTCGTTCATTTGAGTCGACTTCAGCGATTAATCGTTGCTCACAACATCGTTCGATTCGTTCCATCGCTTCACACGAAACTCGGAAACGTCACAACGCTTGACCTCAGCCACAACAAACTCGAGAGTCTCGAAGGTGAAAACGGGAGAGACAACTTTCCAGTCTCATTCATTCGGTCATTCGTTCTATAGATTTATATGGCGCCCCTTCAAGAAATCTACTAAGAGGCGCTCCCCGCCCAGCCACGGTGAAAGAATTTAATTTTATAGGTTTATATAGTGCTCCTTCAAGAAAATCTACTCAGAGGCACTCCCAGCCCAGCCACGGCGAAAGAATTAATTCTATAGGTTTACATAGTGTTCCTTCAAGAAAGCTACTCAGAGGTGCTCTCAGCCCAGCCACGGTGAAAGAATTTAATTTTATAGGTTTATATAGTGCTCCTTCAAAAATCCACTCAGAGTTGCTCCCAGCCACGCTCCACGGTGAACGAATTAATTCTATAGGTTTACCGTATTTTCGCGAATATAACACGCGGGTTATATAAGTTTTTACAAACCACGCACCCTACCCGCGGGGTATACTCAGGGGCGTGTTATACAAATTATTTTTTACACAGCCAAATTTTGAACCAGATTATTTTCAGGTCATGGTCAGAAACTGCTATAAACAGGTTTTTTTACTTACAATGCGGAGGCATGGACGTCGACGAAATGATATGGCGTCAAGTCCGACGTCAGTACCAATATTCGTACCAATTCATCATTTTCATAAAATGTCAGAACCGCAGAAAATCACAATTGAAAATGGAAAAAATATTATTTGAGTTTAAATATAAAAGTCAAAAATTACTGTATATAAATTGTAATTGTCCGTCGTTTTCAATTTTAAATAAACGAATGAAAAGATAATATTCTGTATTATCGCTCGCACAGCGCAGGTATGGAGCTCAGGAAATTAAGGCTTTGAATTGTTATAGCGCATAATTTTGCGGTTTTCACACAGTTGTTAATCCTCCTTTCTAGTGTCATCCGCTAGCTCTTCCACATTAAAATATAAATAAAACGTAATTATTGTCCACGGCATCAAAAATGAAGTACAAATTTGCCAGAATGGCTTGCCAATTACCAAATAGTTGCATCCCAGCTTCTGTGCAGTGACATGGCGATTGCGGTGAATGCCATCTGTGAACCCGTGTAAAAGTCAGATTTTCCTGGCCAAACCCACTTTATTTCGTCAATTGATATATCAAACAATTATTATTCACTAGATTTATCAAAACTGGCGTCATTTAAAACTAGCTCTTCAAGCAAATGGCGATTTTATACGGGAATCTATACCTCCGCAATGGCCGCCATCTTGGATTATTCGAATATGCGTTCGTGAAAGTAACGCGCGTTTGTTCCCACTTTAAATATAATCTTCCACTTATATACACGCTTAAGTATGTTTTCTTGGCATAAAGACGTAAATTTTCGAAAATTTATTACATTTCCTGGTCAAAAACCGTTGTTATTGAGAACGCCAATACTAGGCCTAAGTGTAGAGCATAAACTCGTCATTACCCCATGTCACGATAGTAGGTTATATGCTCGTAATTTAAGGTTATATGGAAGTGGGGGTTGATTAAATAAATTCTGGTTTCAATATAACTTGAATTGTAGAAAAAATGTTACAATGGGCGCATACTTAAATTCACTAAAAATACTTTAAACAAGATCGCTTTGCTTAATGAAACCGGCTTATGTCGAAGTCTCCTTTCAGGTTAGGCCTATAATTTTTAAACGACGAATACCTTACCTTGTGAAGACCTAACTGGTGCCAGCAAAGAATCAGAAACAAGGTAATTCGCGCTTACAAGAAATCGTTATATTTATAATTATAGTAGACTTTATTGAAACGTTCATTTTAGCAGGAATCTTCCATTTAAAAATAGAATTTAAGCAGATTATTTTAATTTGCGTTTAATTGAACCAGTTACGAATATACACAGGCAGAAATTATATGATGTATGAGTCACATGAACGTTAGCGTACACGTTCGAGTATCAGTGTAGTTTGATGCACGAAAATGGGTGCGTCTTATAGTCGGGTGCGTCTTATATAATTCAATTTTTACTGAAATCGCGAAAAGTAGCGGGTTATATTCGGGTGCGTGTTATACCCGTGTGCGTGTTATATTCGCGAAAATACGGTACATAGTGTTCCTTCAAGAAATCTACTGCCTATTTTATTCTTGATTTGCATTATGGCCTGACAAAAATTCTTTGAAATTTTAGTATAGTATTTACTTAAATAAAATAGAATAACATATGGCTGGCGAACTTTACACCTCTGATTTATGTTCGTGTGCGTTTGCAGGTTTGGCCAAGCTGTATTCGTTGGAGTTTCTTGATGTTAGCTACAACGATATTGCACAGGTTTGATTTTTAATTGATGTCCACTGTAATAATTATATTCAGAGCTTATCCAATTTTTATACTTGTATGATTGAATGGCAAGTGGAGTATATTTATTTTATTCATTTCTTGCAACAATTTCATATAATATCGCTTCAAGGTTGCCTACTCAGAAGCGCTCCCCGTTTGAAAAGAACTAATAATAATGTGATAATAAAATTATGTATTATGATGGTTATGATCATAGTTGTGTAAAACTTTTTTTTATTCGCTCCAAAAAACGTGGTTTTTTCGTGTGTTATTTTGCATCGTTTTATTTCGTTTTTTATTTTCTTATGTAACGCTATTTATTTATTTTATGTCTCTTATTATTTTCCTTGATTTTATTTTTTCCTGATATTCCTTATGTTTTCAGCCCAATCTCAAGGTTTCAGCTAACCGATGTCATTATTTAAATGTTTAACGTCCCGATTCAAGAGATACATGCAGCAAGTAAACAAAGGTTTTAATTTTTAAATGCAGTTTAAGATGTAAAAAGTCAAATTATTTTCCATTTCAGTTTTTTTGTCGTTTTCTTCTTTTTTTATAGAATAAAACGAGGTTTTTCCTTTTTGTATTCCGTTTTCATGTTTTTTTTACACCTATGGTTATATATGATTACGACGGGTAGACTTTTCAGATTCTCAAAGTGAGTTGCTAGTTCTTCTGTTAATATTATTTGTTTATAATTTTATAAATAATTTTGATGCACTTGATTTCTTTGTATTGTATCAATTGCATCTTATTGTTTTCTTTTTGTTTTCTTTTTGTTTCAATTTGTTATTTATGATTGATAACGATTGTGATTGGTTCAGATACATGAAGTGAGATACCTCGGCAATCTGCCTTGCCTTGAGTCGGTCGATTTGCGTGGCAATCTCGTCACGGCAAGTCTCGATTACCGCACGAACGTGTTCGAAATGTTTGGAGAACGTGCCAAAGAGGTCGGTAGGGGTCTCTTGCGAACATGTAGAACCAGACCAATATATTCTATTAAATTGTTGTATGTATGAATATGTATGAATATGGGTTCAATGCATGAAATGTATGCATGTTTGTCTGAATGTATCAAAATTCATTCATTGTATGTGCAATTGAATTATTCATTGTATGATCATTATTTTTTTATTTGCCTGGAACGAGTCCTCCGCTCTGCGGTGCGACTTGTTGGTCATATCCCAAAATATGGCCATGTCTCATCTTATATGCGGGATATCTTACACTGGCTCCCTTCTAAACAGCGGATTGCATACAGGGTCTGTGCCTTGGTTAGGCGGTGCATTGAAGGACTAGCTCCACCATATCTTCGAGAACTCTGCTGTTCCACCTTAGGAGTTCTGCTTCGATCGGCGAACCAAACTGTGCTTCTGGTTCCCCGCGCGCGGACTGCTATGCGACAGCATCGTTCATTCTCAGTTGCTGGTCCTACCACCTGGAATGGTCTTCCTGTTGCATTGCGCTTAATTCCCAGAGGTCACTCAGCTCTGTTCCTTAAGAACCTAAAGACTTTTATTTAGCCGTGGTTGGGCCGGGAGCGCTTCTGAGTAGCCTACCTTGAAGAAGCGCTAAATAAATTTCCGAAGTTTAATTAATCGTACAATTGAATTGAGTAGCCTATCATTAATATTATTAAATTAATCCTATAATTAAATTAATTTGTATATTTATATTACTCTGTTATTATTATTTTTAATAAATTGATATTACTCTAGAAGACAATGGATATGACCTATTGTCATCTGCTATTGTTTCATCACAGATCTTCCTAGATGGCGCCAGAGCAACTGCGATCGAAATCGACATGATGGCCGTTCGTTGTGCGCTCAACAAATCGCGTGAGACAAAACGAGCGAATCGGAAACCAGGTCGAAAGGTCAGTAGGTCAACCGCGACAGTTCGATTTGCAAAGGTAGTTATTTAAAATGTTAATCCCCGTGGGGCGCGGTGGTGTAGTGGTGGCGTCGTTGCCTTGGAGCTGGAGAGTTGCAGGTTCGAATCCACCTCAAGTTGTTGCGTAGGGACCTTGGGAAAGTCCTTCACTCACAATTGCTCAGCGCTTCAGCATGAAACTTCGATACAGTGTCCGCGCTGCATTCGGGAGCGCCTCTGAGTAGTGAGAGCTTGAAGAGGCACTATAACAAGTGCACATACAAACTGTTTATTCCATTTTTACGTGACAAACAATTTAGCACTGGAACTGAGGTTCTGAGATTTTCTCCGACAACTGTATTTTTCTTTTTTAAATAATTCAGGTCGCGGTCAACGAACCGACAATCGCCGACGCGGAACCAGCCGACTCCACTGGCTCCCCATCTTCCGCCACTTCACGCTCCGTCTTTCCATACCCTTCTGAAACGCCGCCTCCTGCTCTTGTGGCGACTCCAAGCGAAACCCTTGTGGCGCGAGACGACAGGGCGAGTGTGTCATCAGTGGGTGCTGGCGCTGTTGGGGGCGAAGAAGGATCAGCTACCTCAGGTAAACAAGTATGTATGACATTGCAGGATCAACTCGGCTTCGGTTTGGTTCCGCTTGCAAGATCTATAAGCTTGGTTTGTTATGGGCTCTGATTGGTTGGTAGAGGTTTCCATTTCTTTCTGGTTCTGTTTGACTTTATATTGGTTCCACTTGGTTTGTTTCTGGTTCCACATGGCTTGATGAGCTTGATTGATGTGAAAGTTCGGCTTGGTTTGGTAGAAGTTCCTCTTGGTGTGTTTCTGATTCCACATGGTTTTGTAGAGGTACACGTGGTTGGTGTGAAAGTTCTGCGTGAATTGATAGACATTCAACTTGGTTTGTTGCTTGTTCCACATGGTTTTGTAGAGGTTCCACTAGGTCTGTTTTTGGTTTTACTGCGTTTGGTCCATTCTAATTCTTTCCATACGCATCTCAAAGCTCCGTTTTAGCTGCACTGTGCTTGGGAGTGCTTCTGAGTAGTCACCCTGAAGGAGCCTTATATAAATCCTCGTAATGAATGAATAATGAATTCTGCATGATTTGTGAGTCAATTAATTTCTGCTTTGCTTCCTTCTGTCCACTCCATGAAATTATTTCTTCATCTATGTAATGATTGCCGGTTTTTCAAATTGCTTATTGTTCCAACTATGCCTTGCTGTCTGTCATAGTTGAACATCCTGCTGTTTATCAGATTATGGATGTTTTTTGGTTAGAGCATGTGGAGCGGTCTAACCATGCGCATTGTAATATGATCTCTCCTGAGTAGTTAAGCATGTGTACTCTTTTTATTGACTTTGTTTATTGACTCAGCACTCAGTTGAGTGTATCTGAGTTTCTTTGTTTCCTGTTCTCTGTTTATGACATTGCTTTCTTTTACGTTGTCACCTTTTTTTGCTTTAATCACTGTATGTTGTTGAAATGGTAAAGTTTAATTGAGGCCACCATTGCATATATATCCAAAAATTGAATCAGTAATTATAATTTGGTGTCCCTAGTTAGCGGGATTTTTTCTATCTCCTTACAGCTTCCTTTTTTGTAACCAAGTTGTAATTATATGTAAACCTGACTTGTTGATTTGGTTGCAAATTAACAATTTCTTTTATTGATTTATTGATTGATTGATTTGATTGATATATTGATTGATGATGATAATTTCTCTTGCTTTATTTTCGATTTTCTTCTGTGCATCAACATCTCTTCTGCTTTTGCTTCTGTTTAGTGAATCGATTTTAAACAGCAATTGTATTCTGGCATGGCGCTATTGATCAAACAGAATAGATGTAGCTCCTTGACTTGTGACAGTCTGTAGCTGAGTATTTCTGTGTATTTTGTTTCTGCTCTGGATGGCTTTCTGAGTTATTTTGCCTATGTGTGGGTGTCTGTCTCTCAAAACTGTCTGGCAGTTTCTGCTCTATGTTATGTATCTCTTTGTGTGTCTGTCTTGTGTTCTCTGTCGCTCTTGCTCTGTGTCATTCTATGTATTTCTCTGTCTCCCTATAGATGCCTCTTCATATCTCACTATGTATTTCTTTGTTTTTGTCTCAATCCATGTCTCTGTATTGCTGTATGTCTCTCTGTGTATGTTTCAATCTCTTTACCATCTCTGTCTGTCTATCTGTGTGTGTCTCTGTCTGTTTCTGTTTGCCTGTTTCTCTCTCTGTCTCTCTCTGTCTCTCTGTCTGTCTGTCTGTCTCTCTTGCTCTGCATATCTCTGTCTTTGGCTATCACTCCGACTTTCCCTCTCTGTCTGTCTGTCTGTCTCTCTCTCTCTCTCTCCTTTTCTCTTTGTCTGCATCTGATGGAGCTGCATTGTCTTGTGGCCAAGCAGATACAGCGCAGCAGCTGCGTCAGAAGATAAGCCATCTTCAGGCAACAGGTGGCACCTGTTGGCTGCGGCAGCTGAACCAACTCCTCGCTGACAACCAGTCAGCAGCAGCATCAGCAGCAGCAGCATCCTCAGATAGAGCGCCGCCTCCCGATCCCCAGGTATGCGTTGACGATTTAACCCTGCTCGTCTTCCTCGAATCATGCCTTTTTGCAGTTTGGATGGTGGATCCACGTTTTTTGCTCATCATATCCCTGCACTGTGAAACTTTGTTTTGATGACCAGAGCTGTATGCTACATGTAGTTTGTGGTTCAAGTTGTAAAAGTTAATTTCAATTTAGGAGATTGCCATCGAAGGTACTAAATTCAGAATTTACTGCTATTAAAATTTATTAAAATTTATTAGACTATTACAAAGTTTTAGATGTTTGCAAGTTCTGCTTTTGAAATTAAGCTTTTTGAAAATTATTATAATTTGACAACATTGGTGTTTGTGATTTGAAAATGCTACAGAGAGAAAAATTATGTCCATGATTTAAGAAATAAATATAATTATAATTAATGATTTTTAGATTATTCTTAAAATTTCTACCTAGCATAATAATGAATATCATAATAGGATTTTGTCCTTTCTTGTTAATGTTGCAGACAGATTTTTACTCCAAGAACTTCACAAAATAAATACTGTTTAAGAAATTTTTGCTCACTATTGTAGTGGTTAGTGATTGGGGTTAAATTTCCTGCTAGATATTTGAACCCCGGGGTGAGGTTAATTTTCTAATATTTTATTGTCTCTTATTTCTAATTGTGTATATTTTCATCATTATTTTGTGATATCAAACTTTTGTTTATTTTTGATTTTTCTGAGTCTGATTGCTGCCATTTCTATTTTGATTTTTCTCAATCTGATCTCTATATTTTGCTATTGATGTACTTGAGGTTTTTTGTCTTACTTTGCATCTTTTGTCTTTTGTTTAAGCTTTGTTAAGTATTAGTGTAAGTTATTGTTTCGCTTTTGCCTGCCTTGCATGCAACTGATTAAAATTTTCCAGACAGATAAGTGCATGATTTTTAAACTCATATGCTTCTTGTTGGTTTTTCCAGTTAGTCATGACCTAGTAATTGCTTTATGCTTTCTTAATGATGTGGGTGTATGAGTGTGTATTTTTTTATGTGTCTGTCTGTCTGCATAACGGTTGTAATTTGTTTTCCAATCTACTTAGATAGGTTTTTTGGATCGTATTTAACTCTGAAAGGGTGCATGATCATAGGAGTAGCTACATGGAACCAAGAGTAGGCAATTGTCTCTTCTTGGCGGTCTTATTTTTGACCCACCCTGTAGTTGAAAAGTGACTAGGATTTTAGGATTTTGCCAATCGTCCGTCATGCTAGGATCGTGAATCTTTTCTCCTCTCGAATTTCAGTCCTGTGTATGATGAGATCTAGTTCGATGCGTGCTGGAGTGTTAGTGTTCAGGGTTAAAATCCCCACCTTGTCACCTTGTGCCTTTGATTCTTGAAACTTTAGTGACCGCCATGATAAACCTTCTCCACGTATTACGATCTTCTGTCGTGTCTCTCAGTTCCTCCAAGTTCATCTTTGTTCTCTCGTGTATTTCTTCCATCCACCTCCTTCTAAAATCCCCACTAGGGTAGAAATTTATGTCTGCTCTATCTCTGCCCCTCCCCCTTTGCCAACTCTATGAAAAGATAAGATGGGAGAAGACTGGCCTGCCACCATCATGTGCCAAGGCTTCAGGAGAGACATTTTGTACCATTTCTGCCCCTGGGTTAACTTGAGGGACCGTTATTTGTCGTAGATTTAACAAACCATAGATTGATGTACATGTATCGCGTTTTATGATATCAGCTTTATTAGAAGTCTCATTTTCTGTTGCGTTATTCCAAGTTTTAGAAGCTCATACTGCGAGCATTTTCAAGTTGATGACTATTTACATATTATAGAGTTTGGCAATATTACAGATTAGCGCTCCATTTATTACCCTACAAGGTTTGGAAGGATGTGAGGTCTCGTTTTGCATCTATCGCATCACACTTGGTGCGATTGGTCTTGTTCTGTAGGTTAGTCATGGTGCTACGTCTGTCAGCGTTGAAGAGGGCGCGGAGAAAAGTGCACGCAGTCGGCAGATGACACGGTTTCCTTTAGGTCATTTGGAACGGAGTTTGAAGAGGTTGGTTTCAGGTTTCTTTGTGTACTGCGAGATACATAAAATATCTATGCTGTATGAATATCATCCGTTCGTCCTGTATTTTGTTAATAAATTTAATGTTTTACTTGCATACTAGAGAGCCCAATCAATTAATTATTTTAACCAATTATTTAGTTCATTATTATAACTTATAATTCAATTATTTGTGAATTGAAACCAGGAAATATTTTGAGGGTTCCCATTTCGGATTCCCATTTGGTGTTTTCAATGGATATGGTTGCGAAATACGCAAAATTACGCTCTAAGAATACGTCCATGAGTCACTCTATAACTCTAATCGTCCATTTGCTCTTACCTCTACTAGGCAGAACCGTGCCTTTTCGGTGGTGGGACTCTCTATCTGAAATGACCTCTTGACTCTTGACACACTGCTTCCTTTCTAGAACTCCTCAAACATTCCTCTCTTATCTTAAAACAATTTTAAAGGACTGCACTGAGGTTGGGAGCGCCTCTGAGTAGTCCCGTTGAAGAGGCGCTATACAAATGCATTTAATGAAAGAACTAAGCGGCCAATTTCACGTTCATTTCATCCCTCAATAAATCCGACATTTAACCCATTCTTCGCCTTGTGTCCTGCCTGACACAGGAAACCCAGCGAGGATGACGACATCTTTACCACCGCGACAACCACTACGACCACCACGGAACCAACACCAGCAGAGCCTGAGGGTCGTCGTAAGCCGAAACGTTCCCACAACTTCATGCTCCCCGAGACGCTTCCCAACTCCAGCGACTCCACATTCTGTGCCCACCTCCAGACCCTGATCCCCCAACGCCACAAGAACCCCGACTCCGACGACCAAACCGAGCTCCCCATCCACATCATGTGGTGCACGGCCATACTCAACCGCCTCAAAATCGAAACGGAATTCCCCGGTTGCATCTACGTGACAACGGAAAACGTGCACGTCTTTCATGTCCGCGTCCTCTCCGGGGATACGGGCATCCCACGATTGTCCCGAACCTTAAAACTCCCCCTCGGTAAGATGACGCGGATAACCGTGGGCCACGAGGGACTCTACGTCCTCGTTGAGTGGGCTTCGACTGAGCCGCGAGCGCACGGCGTCATCGCTTTCCTTACGTTCAGCTCGGGTAAAACCGACGCTTTTATAAACTCGATAAAACTCGCGCACCGTCGGTCGATTCCCGAGTTGGACGACTACGAAGATCCGCATGTTTTGTCGTGCAACGGGGTCGAGGCTTCTCTTAAGCAAACGTTGAACGAATACGAGCAGTACTCCGACCCAGAGAGGATCCGTATCATCCTCTACCTGCTTGTCATGGTCGAGGGTTCGTTGAGCGAGTCGGTGAAGACATCCTCGTTGGTCATCACCTCGAACTATATCTACCTGGTGAGGCAGGACTACTGTAACACACCCTTGCCGTCTTACGTGTCTAATCTTCCCAGTGAACCGGTCTTTCACGTGTCGAGTATTTTCCCCGTGACCAGTCGCATCGTCACTATCCAGATGTACGATATCGATACGATCGAGTCGAACAATGATCATTCCCTGCTGTCCACCTTCGCCCGACCCAGTCCCTCGTCTGCCGCTTTGGTGGGGTTCATCGGGTATGGGGTCCGCGTGAGCTTCCACCTCGGAGAGTACGGAATCCAGGTGCTGGACGTACGGATGCCGACGTCGAACCAGCGCGAACGGTTCCTGGGTACCCTGATTCGCGTCCACTCTGATGTTACCGACGCCCTGTCAGGTTCGCCGTCCTCCCAGAGAGCGAGGGGAGCTGTTGGAGGAGTTGCTCTGCGAGACACGGACAATGCGAGCTGCGATAGTTCGGGGAGCCAGCGCAGTTCGAATCGGGCGAAGGGGAAAGGCGGGAGACGGAAGTTGAACGACGGTTCGAAACTGTTTTCCAGTCCATCAAAGCAGTCTGTGGAGGGAGAGAGTCAGACGGTTCCAGATCCTCAGCCGCCTGCCGTGACATTCTCTGAGGGAATGACTGACCTTGAAAATACTGATGCTTCCGGCTGGATTGATACTCTGCTTGTTCCAAGTCAGAAAGGTGTTCCTTCTGCAGAAATTCCGACTCCGTGTCCTCCGCAGCCTGCAGCGGTAAAGATTCCGTCACTTCCCAACCGATCCAGTTTGACTTTTCCAGAAAGTTCTCCGGCTCGGATAAATACTCCAGAGTTTCGGGACGTCGGTTCCTCGTCTTATCCAGGTTCGGAGACGTTGCTTTCCGTTCCTCACAGACCCTTGGAAGCGAGTTCCTTTGCTATTTCCGAACCTGATATTTCAAACCTTGGACTTACCTCAGGCCAGTCAGTACCAGCCAGGCAGTCGTTGGAATTCAAAGCCAGTTCCCCAACCGGTTCGCGTGACTCTCTTAACGGGTTTTATCGGCAACTACCTCGATTAGGAACTCCAGATTCCGACTTGGTGGGTTCGTCACCAGATTCCGCGTTGCTACATTCTATTCCTAGACAACCACGGTCCAATTCCTCTCAAGAAAATGCCGACAACTGGCGCGAGTTAAGCCGAAACCAGAGCAAAATTCTCGAGACAGCACCAATGAATCCATTTGAGGCCGACTCCGCTTTGCACATTTCCTGCAGTCCAATGCGCGACAAGACAACTGAGCGCAGCGGCTCTCAAAGTGCGAGGTCGTCAGTCCGGTCCCTCAGCCCATCGTCCACTCTCGATTCATTCCGTGAAGACGTTTCAAAAAACGGCGACGAAGACACCAGAAGTCTTCTGAACCACGACGAAGAAGGACCCGTTCTTCGAAGTCAGATCGTCAGCGAAACCGACATCGCCACAGTCCGACTCTCCGTCGGGAAAGTTCCTCAGGATCACCCCTACAGGGACCACTCCGCTGTAGCGACCAGCTCCCCAAAGGTGCACCCACCCCATTCTGAACCCGCTCCACATGTTACCGGATTGAAACGCGGACGCACCGAGGGGAAGACCCCGGTCTCACTTCCATTCCAGCTGGGCTATCCATCAAACGAGCTTCTCGACCATCTCTCTGAACACTTCGACATAGTTCCCCTGTTCCCGACCGTTTCCGCGCCACTCGAATCGTTCATGTCGATGAGCGGACTGGAACTGGTCAACTACTTCCACCAGAACATCGCGATCATCAGCACTGAAAACGAGGAACTTCGTCACGTCCTCTGGGCCCTCGTCGTCCCCTACACCGACCCCACCGTTGAGATTCCTTCCTGCGTCCTGCTCAGCACCAAAGCCATCTACTTCGTGTCCGACTACTGTAGCCAGAACATGAGTCCCGCATTGGGACTGCGCTCGCACAAGCGTTACTCATCCGATAGTACGTCGCTATGCAAAGGCAGCAGCGACCACAGATTGGACAGGGTGCTCCATCACCAGCAGTCGAGCGGGCACCTGTCCTGTGGAATTCTCAGCAACTCGAGCCACTCGGAGCGCAAACGGGTGTTCCGTTCGTACGCGACGATCTTCCTGAAGGACCTCAAGCAGATCAACATCGGGATGTTCTGCCAGACTTTGAGACTGACGGGTTCCGACGAGAAAACGGTTCTCGCTTGCGTGACCCATAACTGCCAGACGAGCGAGGCGTTCCTGGAGCAGCTCCGGACGATCCTCATGCAGTTCTATCCTCTCCCGTCACCGGATGTCGCGACGAGTCAGGAATTCGAGCAGGACTTCTACAGGATGTTCTCGAAGCCGCGATCCCTCGAGGCGTGGCAATCGACGGACGCACGGTTCGTCTACCCGGCGGACGACTGCGTATCCGACATTACCTACCTGATCTGCCGCCAGCTGAAGGGCACGAAGACCGACTTCCGTGCGCTTAAGCTCCTCTCCTACCTGCTCTGCTTCCAGGTGGAATCGAGCGTGACCGCCGACGTTCCGCTTGACCTTCTCTACACGAAACCACGGACCCTGATCTTGACGGAGGACCACGTGGCGCTCGCCGTTGAAGACCACGTCAGCTATCCACTTCCTGATTTCGCGCGGATGCCGCCCGCGCGGCCACAGATGGAAATGATCGAGGTCCGTTATCTGGAGTTCCTGGAGCGGATCACGCTCCACTCGGAGGACGTGCACGTGATGATTCTGACCTTCACCGACGAGACAGGAGAGGTGATTGTCGACACGAGCGTCGACCACTTCAGCGCCGAGAAGGGTCTCGTCGACGTGACACCGGAAGCGGTCCAGGAGGTCAGCTGGATGCTGCTGATCCAGAATGACCGGAGCAGGAACAAACTGATCAAGCTGATAAGCCAGCAGTGGGAGGAGCTGCACAGGGGAAAACAACTGACAGTCAACACGCTGCCTTAAGAAGTTTGTATTCTTTCCAAGGATTTGCTCAGGATTCGTTACACTCTCCCCCACCTTACGAAAAATTTCGTTACACTCTCCCCCCACCTTGCGAAAATTTTATCTGCATGAGACGAGTCGTATTTATACTACTATTACTGCAGGCTTGTTGTCGATGAAATAATGTTTTAGCCACACGCCGTTTATCAACATCTGACCCGCATTAGATCTAATACGTTCTCGGAGTTCAGACTTAACTATGAACTGTTTTTGCAGTTTTCTTGTAACATTGGAGAACTTCTGAATGTGAACTCTAGTGCTTTAACATTCGCGTAGTAATTTGCCGCTCTTACCTGATAATGTTGATGATGATGATGATGATGTGCTTTACCTGTTCATAGAGTAGCATTGACATTACACAGTCATATTTATGGTCTATTTGATTTTATGTGCTCGCCATGATATTATGATGTCATTTTTGTTTCGTCAATCATTTAACACGTAATTGGTTTCATCGACGTTAATCAAGGAGTTGGATTTTTATACGTGTTGTTTTTTCTATTTGTAAGTTTAATTCCGAGTTTCGCTGTGGAGTGTGGTCCCAAGTTTTACTACCCTCATGCACAGTTTGCATCTTTCTAGAAACAGACGAATCTATATAGGCTACTTATTGGAACTTTGAATTAAACTATAACAGTAGTAGATTGTAACGTCGTATGATATTTAAATATGTAATTAAATTTAAAAGAACAACCAAATATATAATTTAAACTCATTTATTAAACTTTAACAATAGCAGGTTGTAACGTCATAGGACATGAGCAACTAAATGTATAATTTAAATTTAAATTCGTTTATTGAAACCAGAATATAAATTCTTACAGTAAACAGTGCATGGATAGAACAAAGCAACAATGAAACAATTAAAGCAGCAACAGTAGATTTTTAAATAAGTCTTAAGTGGGAACAAAGGGCACACCTGAAGGGTGACGCACCAATTGAAAAATGCCTACTTTCACGCAATTGAATTTTTTTTAAACTACAAAAGGCTGCACTAAGTGATGTCCTTTCTTGCAAAGAGGCGTTTTATTGGAACGCATGTGTTTCCAGTATTCCATGCGTGGGAACGCAAGCAAATAATTTGGCAATGCAGGTCCCACCAAGTTTAAAACTCTGGGGATAGAATTAGAGTCAGACAGCAGTTCAAACTGCAAGGAACGCTCGATGCCAGGGTCCCTGAATAAGACCACCTTTGACTTTGGAGATGTTGAGCATACGCAACATGTATGCATGTATGTATGTATGTACGTATGTATGTATGTATGTATGTATGTATGTATGTATGTATGTATGTATGTATGTATGTATGTATGTATATGACCATTTATATAGCGCCTTATCAAGAATCTCACGAAGGCGCTTGACGTAGCTACCCAACAGATCTAAACAGATGCGATTTAAGACATTTAGAAAATGTTTCCTGAGATGCAATCGGTGAGATGTTGCGAATTGTTAATGGAAGACAGTTCCAGTATGAAGGGCCAATGCATGAGAATGCACGACGAGCCCGCATCGATGTACGAGAGCGAAGAACCATCAGGTCACCACGAGTGGAAGAGCGCAAGGATCGACGACTTGGCTGGCTGGAGACGGGAACGCAGAGCTCCATGATGTACGCTGGGGCAGCACAGACCATAGATGCTCGTCCCATGATAATGATAAACATCGCCAATAGACGGTAGAAACATCTTTCGACCAACCTATATGGAGCAAAAGAGCGAGCGCCTTTGACCAATCAACCAATCAATTTGCAATTTATTTCGCACTGTTAATGTAAAGATTCGTTCTTTGATGTCTGCGCCTGGTCCTACCATTGCGAACTACATCTGCTCATCATGTGCGCGCAGCATGGCCAGACAACACAAAAAGTAGCCCAAAAGCCGCTAGATGAACGGCTACTTTGATAAATTTTTGTATGGTACCTAGAACGCATCTCCTCCAGTCATTCAAGCATCGTATATAACTAATATAAGCTACAATAAATACATCGTACGGACCTTGGGCAAGTCCTTCACTCGCAATTGCTCGTGCGCTTCGGCGTGAAACTCCGATTCAGTGCCCGCGCTGTAGTCGTGAGCACTTCTGAGTGGTAATCTTGTAGGGGCGCTATAGAAGGTGTACATACTCGTCTCTGTTCTTCGCCGATTCCATGCGTTGTTTCTGTTGCAAGTCCACCGCGGAACCCTCCTACATTGTCCTGGCTTGGAACAGGCGCAGGCGATCCTAAAATACCCTGAGGCGGAGTAGGCATGGTATAATTATGCTGCAATAAATACATACGTTATTGGTTCCGTTAGTCACTTTGCCAAGCACGTGACGAAAGTTTCACGCACAGCTTAAAATGTCATGGACGGCGTCCAAGCACTTATTCTCAAATCTCAACGGCGTCCTGTAACTTATTAGGCGATCACAGCCGGGAAAGGTTAGGAGGGGCGTCCAGGCACTTCTCTTTTACGCACTTTAAGCACTGTGTGCAAGTGAGATGCCACTAAGCATTAGAGCGGAAATTGTACATTGTATATAAGCGACCGTTTTGCATTCTCTCTTGCTCTCTCCTGTCTTCTCTGAACCTATCTCTTTCTTTTGCTCTTTCTTTTGCTCTTTCTTTTGCTCTTTCTTTGTCTGTGTGTCTGTCTGTCTCTGTATGTTGTTTGTCTCTTAGTCTGTCTCTTTCTGTCGTTCTGTCTGTCTCTGTCTGTCTATCTATCTGTCTGTATCTGTATGTCTGTCTCTGTCGGTGTGTCTCTACCTCTCTGTATGTCGGTGTGTCTGTCTCTCTGTTCTCTCTGTCTGTCTGTCTCTGTCTGTCTGTATGTGTTTCTGTCTGTGTCTCTGTCTGTCTATCTAACTGTCTGTCTGTCTGTCTATCCATCGTTCTGTCCGTCTCTCTCTCTCTCTGTCTGTCTCTGTCTGTTGGTCTGTCTCGGTGTGTCTCTATCTCTCTGTATGTCGGTCTCTCTCTTCTGTCTGGCTGTGTCTCTGTCTGTCTATCTATCTGTCTCTGTATGTCTGTCTGTATGTGTCTCTGTCTGTCTGTCTGTCTATGCCTCTCTCTCTCTGTCTGTCTCTGTCTGTCTCGGTCGTCTCTCTGGGTCTCTGTCTGTCTGTCTCTCCTACTCCCTCTCCTGCTAAGGAGAGGGAGTAGGAGTTTCTTAGTCGCCGGAAACCAGGTCTCAAGGTTTCAATTAGTCGTGGCACCGTTTCTGTCCGGTCTTCTGCTGATGTAAGGAATTGGTTAAGCCGAGAGTTTCATCGTAATGGTCGAAATGATGGACAGAAAGATTGTGGGGAGTAAAGAAGTGAGAAATGGGGAAGGAGGCGGAAGATTAGGGAGAAGGAAGGATGAAACAGCAAGATGGGGGGAATAGTTGGAAGACCAGAAAGAGGGGTAGAGGGAGGGAAGATGGAAGAGCCGGAGGTATATGCACGATTGGAGGCATATGGAGAGGCATAAAAGGAAGGGCCGCTTTGGACTGTTTGGAGTGCACAGATGGACAGAAAGTATTGTGGAGAGGATAGGAGGGAGAAGGATCTAGAGAGGATGCGATAGAGGAGAGGAAAAAAAGGAAAAGCCATAGAGTGTATGGAATTGGGAAAGTAGAAGTAGAAAGTTGGAACTTGGAAGAGCTGAGGAATAGCAAAAAAGTCATTGTCCTCCGATTGGAGGTAATTTACCATGGCTATGGGAAAGGAAGGACTTGTAGGCCTACTATTCTAAAAACTCCTTAAAACAGCCCTGGTTCATGGAATTAAATACATGGGGTGTGGGGTACGATGTTTTCTAAATAAAGAGTAGAAGGATGATCAGGAAAATTGGAATAAGAGGGGAAATGGAGGAAAACTAATAATAGAAATGTAATAAATGGGGAGAGGGGAAGAAAAGGCATGCAGAGGCGGAGGAGTTAAGGGAAAAGAAGAGAGGTTTGAAGTGGAAAGGGAATTAGCAATGGGCGTATGATGAGGACGTACAAGATGAAAGGAGGAGGAGAAAGAAGAGGAGGAAGAGACCTCGTGAGATGATGGAAATACGGAAAACGTTTCGGCTATAATTACTTCCTCATGTTTCACAGAATAACTGCCGCCTCCTCCTTCTCCTCCTCCTCTTCCACCACCACTTCCTCCTCTTCTTCCTCCTTTCCTCTTCGTCCTTCTCCTTTCCTTCCTCATACTCTTTCTCCTCTTCTTCTACCTCCTCTTCTTCCTCCTTTCCTCTTAGTCATTCTCCTCTTCTCCCTCTTCCTCTTTTCCTCTTCGTCCTTCTCCTTTCCTTCCTCATACTCTTTCTCCTCTTCTTCTACCTCCTCTTATTATTCCTCCTTTCCTCTTTGTCCTTCTCCTCTTCTTCCTTCTATTCTTTTTATCTTCTTCCTTCCCTGCTTCCCCATACTCTTTCTCCTGTTATTCTTCCTTCTTTTCCTCTTCTCCTCCTTTTGCTCTTGCTTCTCCGACTCCTTTTCTCAGAGAATAACTGCCTCCTCCTGCTTCTCCACCTTCACTTCCTCCTCTTATAATTTCTCCTCCTTCATCCTCTTCCTCTTTCACCTCCTCTTATTCCTCCTCTTCCTCCTCCTCTTCCTCGTCCTCCTCTGCTTCTCTTTTCTCTGCTGTTCTACCTCCTCCAATTCTCTTCCTCCCCTCCTCCCCTCTTTGTCTTTATCTTATAATCACCCTCTTCCTCTGTCACTATCTTCCTCCTCTTCCTCCTCCTCCTATTCCTCCTCCAACATCTCCTCCATCTTATCCACTTCAAACGCCTCTTCCGCCTCCACAGTTTCCATCCAATCGAAAAGTGATATGTCAATGAGGTCTCTAACGGTGTGGTTCCCTTTCGGTTCCGGAGCGAAAAACGGACCGCACTGTGTGTACATATCTTCGTAATCGTATCGTAAATTGTATTGTACTGTATTGTATTTTATATGGCCATTTATAAAGCGCTTCTCGCAGCAAGAGCATTTCAGAAGCGCTCCCAGTGCGTTGAACCCTGAAAAAGGCAAGTGTTTAGACGAGAGAAAGACGAGGATACACTACAATTGTAAAATTGTAAACGTGGTGTAGTGGTGGCGTCGCCGCGTCATTGCCTTGGAGCCGGAAGGTTCGATGTTCGAATCCATCTCACCGTGTAAGGACCTTGGGCAAGTCCTTCACTCACAATTGCTCAGCGCTTCGGCGTGAAACTACGATGCAGTGTCCGCTCTGCATTCGGGAGCGCCTCTGTGATCAGAGAGAGCTTGAAGGGGCGCTATAACAAGTGCACATAAAAACAAAGATTGAGTATAACAATTATGTGACTGGATCATCAGAAAGGGTCATCCAGAAAGGGAAAGGACGCTAAACCTGGGTGACCCCAGAACGATATTGACAATCAAGATGGTGAGACTGTAAAATTTGAACAGTTAAGAGCGGGATGTACAAATAAAGAAATGAGTGCGGCATAAAATATCACACATGCTCATGATCCTTTAGCAACAAGCCAAAAACAAAACAAAACACAAGTCAATAATGTCCGTTCAGAATTTAAATAGCGCCTTTTCAAGATAACTACACAGAGGCGCTCCTGGTCCAGGCCAAGCGATAAAAGCTCTCTTCAACAGTTCGTTAAACTGAGAACAGTTTTGGAGCTGTCGCAAAGTCAAAGGAAGTCTGATCACGTGGTCCTGGTCACGTGACAACTGACGCAAGCTCCCGGAATAGTTTACATTTGAGAACTATTCACATTCACACCGCTCTAAGCTACAGGTTCACTTATAACTTACCAGTCAACGGTACCAATTCCTAGGCTACGCGTAAAGCAGGGACAGGCGTCAGACTACAAGCGTGCAGTTCGGCGAAAGTAGTCCGGAGTACTGTGTGCTGCGTCGCCGCCGCCTCTGAAAGCCGTATAGCGCTATAAGGTTGGATTTCCCATGTGTGACTGACTGTGTGACAAGTCCAAAAAGGTGAGCGTTTTTAAAGCGGTTGTTATTTGCAGGGTGCGTTTTCTGCGCGGCTTCCGGAATTAGGTAGAAGAGTGATTTTTTAGGGTTAGGGTCCTAAGGTCCAAGTCCTTCACTCGCAATTGCTGAGCGCTTCGGCGTGAAACTCCCATGCAGTGACCGCGCTGTAGTCGGGAGCGCCTCTGAGTAGTGAGCTTGACTTGACTTATGGCCCTGGCGAAGATTGCGCCCGCATCAGCCGCTCCTTTATGGATAGCCTCCAATTGACCCTGTCCTGAGCTGTCCTCGTCGCCTCTCAGCTACCTCTCAGGTAGTGAGCTTGAAGGGGCGCTATAACAATACATACAAACATACTCTAACCGTACACTGTCGATGGGAAGATAAGACGGTGAGGGAGAGGATTGGCCACCCACCCTCCTCATATGCCGAGCATAAGAAAATGAAGTCGCTAACACTTCACGTATACCCATGGCTGTCTCCATGGGCGGAGTTTATCAGGGTCTATGGGGCTAAGCCCCCCCCCCCCCCCGCAGAAGGCCCAGATTCAACTTTTTTCAATGGAATCCTTTTTCGGGGTTAGCCACCCCCCCTTCCAGTAGACCAAACCTCTGAGTTAGCCCTCCGCCCCCAAGAACGGAAACCAAACTCCGCCCATGGCTGTCTCAGAGTTAGCTGCTGAAGGGACTGCTCCTCTTCCTCTTCAGATTACAATGGATACTTAGAGTGATTGTACTTAGTATGGGAGGGTCGATTGCTGATTAGATAAGGTTCGTTGGGGTGAAGGGTTGAATCGTGGTTATAGATTAATCAATTTGGTTCCGACATTCCGTTGATGTGCGCAGGACCACACGGAAGAAACAGTAGAGTGGGAGGCGGATATGGAGAGGCAGATGCAGAGGAAGAGGAGAGGGAAGGGAGAGGTATAAGGAGAGGGAGATAAAGAAGGAGAGGGAGAGGTAGATAGAAAATGAGAGGGAGAGGGAAAGGGAGATGTATAGGGAGAGGGAGAGGTATAGAGAGAGGGTGATGGAAAAAGGAGAGGCAGGGAGAGAGAGGGAAAGAGAAAGGAAGATGTAGATGGAGAGAAAGAGAGAGAGAGAGAAAAGGAGAGGCATAGAGAGTGGGGGAGGGAGAGAGAGAGGTAGATAGAGAAGGAGAGGGAGATAGAAAGGTCGAGGGAGAGGTAAAGAGAGACGTAAAGGGAGACGTAGAGAAAAAGGGAGATGGAGATATAAAGGTAGAGGGAAACGGAGTGGTAGAGGAAAACGGAGATGGAGATATAGAGGTAGAGAGAAACGGAGTGGTAGAGGGAGATGGAGATATAGAGGTAGAGGGAAACGGAGTGGTAGAGGGAAAGGGAGATGTAGAGGGAGAGGGAAAGGTAGAGAACTAGATTGGTGTTAGCATCGTGTGAAAGAACTACAGGTTTGTTGTGACTGGCTACAAGTGGCTCTAAATAATTATTCTCTAAATTCGATCCCCTCTGTCTGTATGTCTGTATGTGCCTTCACGTCTGCCCGTGTATCTTTCTGTATGTCTGCATGTCTGTATGTCTGTATGTCTGCATGTCTGTATGTCTGTATGTCTGCATGTCTGTATGTCTGTATGTGCCTTCACGTCTGCCCGTGTATCTTTCTGTATGTCTGCATGTCTGTATGTCTGTATGTCTGCATGTCTGTATGTCTGTATGTCTGCATGTCTGTATGTCTGTATGTGCCTTCACGTCTGCCGGTGTTTAGTCAGTAAAGTACTTTTCATATTGAATTTGCAATGCAGGTATTCCCGTCTGTCTGTCTGTCTGTTTGTCTGCCTCTGGCTGCCAGTTTGTCTCTCTATCTGCCCGTTTGTCTGTGTGTGTCTGTCTGTATGTGTGTCTGTCTGTGTGTCTGTCTGTGTATCTGTGTGTCTGTCTGTCTGTGTGTCTGTCTGTATATCTGTTTGTGTCTGTGTGCGTGTCTGCCCGTTTGTCTGTCTGTTTACCTGTCTGTCTGTTCTGCCTGCCAGTCTTTCTGCCTGTCTATCTGTTTGTCTGTCTGTCCTTCTGTCTGTCTGCCGTCTGTCTGTCAGGACTCGGTGATTTATAGGAGCAATGGAGGAAATAGTTGTCTTCAATAATATTCCTAACGACCTGTTTTGTCTGCTTATAATAATGGTACGGTACTTGACTTCGGCCACCCATGCTGTCTTCACGTATGAAAATAAATGCAATAATAATTATTATAATAGATAATTTATGCGAATGTAATCATAACTGTTATAAGTCTGTAATTAGGCAATTATTATGCAATTACTTTTGCTCTTTAGGAGCCTGTAAAACACGGACGAGTCAATCTTATATTATAGGTAACACGCATATCTGCAATATATATTTATATTCCAGAAATTTATATATATATATATATAACGGTAATTATATATCCCAGACAATTGTTTCTGTTATTCTTTGATGGCACGAAACCTCACGAAGTAGGACGTTTTGGCGTCGCCATTTTGGCGCCGGCCGTTTTGACGCCCGACATTTATTGACAAAAATAAATGTTTGCTTAAATGGAGGCTGGATTATTAAAACTAATGGTTGACGTTAAAGTGGAAGCTGGATTTATGAAGATAACTGTTCCTGTCAATGGAAGGCTGGATGAAACTAAGCCTTTGGTCCAATAGAAGCTGGATGATTGGATTCTGCTTAAATAGAAGTGGGTTTGATGTGAAAATTCATATATAAACAGTGCTGACAGTGGTTTTAAAAGTTGCCGGGTCTCACTTTGGCGGACGAGCACGCCTTTGGCCCATAAACTGTTCTGACGACGTTTTTCCTATAGTCATTTGCCCAAAATTACCGAAAATCCTACCATTTTTACCTGCTTTTTGCACCTGACGGCCTGTTTTGCGATCCGGCTAAGACCCGGCAACAGAGCAGGTCTCGAAAATCGATGCTGGGTCTCAGACCCGGACCAACCCGGCTCACTTTCAGCCCTGTAGGCCTATATAAATGGAAACTGTATGATTTTGATGAAACGCTTCTTGGTTAAATAGAAGTTGGATCGATGAAATTAGTTTACCTCAAATAGAAGTGGGATTGATAAAGATATTCTCATCAGTTCCCGAGGCCAGACATTTTGGCGGCGGCGATGAGTACGAATAAATGATCATTTTGTGGAGTACATGAATTCCCTTAGTGTTAGTTTTACGATTTGCCAATAATTGACATCGAGAACTACTTCCGCCTACGCTGGACCGTATTCCTCCGCGCTCTGGAACTTTTTACTTCCTCGGTCAATCCTGACCAGCAGGCTGACTTCTGACCCCTCGACCTGAGAGAGGTCACGAGGCTCCGGTGACCTTTCACCTGACCCTATAGGCATAGGCGTTAGATGAGGCACAACAGAACATGCCTTCGAATGTTACTTGATATAGGGATTGGTCTCAGATGAGTGCTATAGGCTATAGCTGCCCCCAGGCGTGAAGAACAGGTCAATTATGCCTGCGAGGCAGATAAATTATGTTAGGGAGTTAAATAAAAGTCCACATGAAGACGGGGTCAGTGAGTTTACGCAAATGAGGACGGGTAGGTGGGTGGCTGGAAGGATGGTAGGATAAATGGGAGGTAGGAGTAGGAATGAGGGAGATCATGAATGGAGGAAAGAGTTGAGGGGGAAGTGATTGAGCAGGTGGATGAAGACGAGGGAGGAATGGGGAGAGGGATGTAGGGTGTTTGGAGCGAGGGAGTGGTGGATTGAGGGATGGACGGATAGATAAGAGAAGGCAAGAAAGAAAGAAAGTATGAATGAATGAATGAATGAATGAATGAATGAATGTATGAATGTATGAATGAATGAGTGAATGAGTGAATGAATGAGTGAATGAATGAATGAGTTAATACATGTATGAATGATTGAACAAATGAATGAATGAGCGAATGAATGAATGAATGATTGAATGATTGATTGAATGAATGAATGAGGGAATAAGTTAATAAATAAAATTAATGAGTGAGTGAGTGAGTGAATACATGTATGAGTGAATGAATGACTGAATAAGTTAATGAATGAATGAATGCATGAGTGAATGAACGAACGCACGAATGAATGAGTGAATGAATGGCCAAAAGGGACGGAGAATGGATGGACAGATGGATAGAGGGAGCTAGGAGGGAAAGGAAGTTGAGTTGACGTATGGATGAATAGATGGATGTGGGACTGCATGGGTCAATGGCAATACTATTAAAAGATTTTGTATACTATAGTTGAGTACGTAATACATAAAAATTATTGCCTAGATGGGTTTGTTGGTAAATACGGTCGAATGGACAGACAGACAGACAGACAGACAGACAGACGGACGGACGGACGAACAGACAGACAGACAGACAGACAGACAGACAGACAGACAGACAGAAAGTCGGACGGACGGACGGACGGACGGACGGACGGACAGACAGACAGACAGACAGACAAACACACACACAGACACACACAACACAGACACACACACACAGACACACACAGACAGACAGACAGACATAAAGGCTTTGTTTATGCATACCTGTATGAAGAGTGGAGCAGGTCAGAAATGATATGTTACTAGGTCGGCCTTGCAATGCTTCACTTCATAGGTAAGCCTTATACTCTACAAAGTTGTTTACATGTAAGCCTGTTATTATCTGGTTGTATCTTTGGCGTACTATTCTCGCTCTATTATGCTTTATGTCTATGCTCTTCTTTGAAGAGAAATAGAACAGACCGATGTTATCTGTCTCTCTATCTCTCTATCTGTCTGTGTCTACTGTAAACTACAAAGAATTCGAATTCTGTGATATCGCAGTCAACCGTATACAACTTTTTTGTGTGGTTTATTGTACTACGAGTCTGTTATGAGCCTCAGACAGACCGAGAGACAGACAGACAGACAGACGGACGGACGGACGGACATACATATAGACACACAGACAGACAGACAGACGGACGGACGGACAGACAGACAAATAGACACACAGACCGACACAGACAGACAGACAGACAGACAAACAAACAGACATTCAGGCAGACAGACAGACAGACGGACAGACACACAGGCACACATATTGAGATACATACAGGCACACATATAGACAAACAGACATACAGACAAATGGACACACAATTAATATAGGCACACATATAGACACACATAGACACACAGACACACACACACACACACACACACACACACGCACACACACACAGGCATCATACATGCATGTATTGACGATTTGTTTCGTATAATAGGCTATACGGGTTTACCGTTTAGGGGTCTACTTTAGATGCATTGGATCAACTTTCTAAGTGTTCTGCTGAATGATGTTCACTTTGTCGTCGTGTAGTGTTTGCGGCAGAGCTCGAAAACTATTACGAATACTTAAGAGATAATTTGTTCCTGGAGTAGGCCCTATGTAATGTTTACTTGAAAAACGTTGTCCGTACTCATCTCTCTTTAAAAAAAATTACATTGAGTTGGGGGGCACGGTAGCGTATTGGATAACACGCTGGCGTAGAGAGCGAGGGGTATAACAAGTTAAGTTGGACGGCCATGCTTTGAAGGCTGCTATTAGCGCCGTGTAGGCACCTATTGCAGGCTGTCTCTTCTATTAGTAAATTTTTGCATTGTGTAAAATGAAGTAAAGGTCATGTTGACTACATTCCTAGTCTAATAAACCAACGTTACTAAGTCTTTCTGTCTTAAACCCTTTTTGTCAAGAACTGCACGATAAAAAAGAGTCATGACTCGTCATAACCTATAGCTTCGCAGGCTTCGCTAGCGACTTTTGGATCGCGACCCAGTTTGGGAAACGCTGGTATAATATCAGGAAACCTTTGGTACCCATTCTAATAATATTCGCTTATGAATTTTATGTTGCAGATTTGAAACACCTCCAATGGACAACTGTAAACGTACCGATATATAAAATGCGATCACGATTTAACTAACGGAAATCGCAACAGAGTCGGACATCTCCATAGGTTTTTTAATCTCTGCAGTTTCGGACCAGAAGAGTCCCTCTGATTTGAGGCGCTGAGGACATAACTCTATCGTCTCGCTTCATTGACTGACTATAATAGGATATGGCATCTGGTTCAAGGATTAGTTGCGTTGTGTTGATGCTCGTTGTTTGGAGTTTCTGCTGGACCGGAAGTCACGTGGATGCGGTTGAACTCACAAGGGAGATGTAAGTATCGTTGTGTCGCTCTCTGTGTATGTGTCTGTGTCTGTCTGTCCGTCCGTCTGTCCGTCTCTCTGTGTGTCTCTGTTTGTCTCTTCCTGGATTTGTGCCTGTCTGTGTCTGTATGTATGTCTCTGTCTATCTGTCGCCATCTCTGTCACTCTGCCTTTGTCTGTCTGTCTCTGTCTGTCTGTCTCTCTCTCTCCCTGCCTCCCTGTCTGTCTGTTTGTCTCCACATCTGTATGTCTGTCTCTGTCTATCTGTCTCTATCTCTGCATGTCTGTCTCTGTTTATCTGTCTCCAGCTCTGTCACTTTGTCTCTGTCTGTCTGTGTGTCTCTGTCTGTCTGTCTCTGTCTATCCGTCTCCATATCTGTCCCTGTCTGTCTCTGTCTACTTCTGTCTCTGTCTGTCTCTGTTTGTTTGTGTGTCTCTCTCTATCTGTGGGCATAGCTCTTTGTAGGCCTACGTGTCTGCATGTCTGTCTGTAGGCCTATCCTGGATATTTTAAATGTCCGCATTGATTCAA
The DNA here is from genome assembly GCA_945859605.1 of Lumbricus rubellus. Classification (NCBI taxonomy): domain Eukaryota; kingdom Metazoa; phylum Annelida; class Clitellata; order Crassiclitellata; family Lumbricidae; genus Lumbricus; species Lumbricus rubellus. The sequence goes on from OX243821.1 coordinate 1,347,067, forward strand.
ATTCTACATACACGGTGTCCCAATTGAAGTGATACCCTTTTTATTTTGGTGATATACTTGTCAATTCTAAATGAAACTCTATAAAATTTCACAGCATGTAAGAGGAATAAATTATAAATGTTATCTGAAAATTTTACACAATTCTACGAACAGAGTCCGAAGTTATGCACGTTCAAATTTGTGCAACGGAAATTTTCCTGTATTTGTAGAACGGTCTGTCATATACTGTTTATCTAATTCTGTCAGTCTGCTTCTCTGCCTGTCTGTCTGCCTGTCTGCCTGCCTGCCTGTTTGCCCGTCTGTATGCCCGTCTGCCTGCATGTCTGCCTGTCTTCTGCCCGACCGCTTTTCCGCCAGTCTGTATTTCCCCTTGCTTCTCTTAAAGGGCTGATATTGTGATAAATGTCATCTAAGAGCATCATCATTCATCAGTATATTTATTTATTTAGTTTTGGAAGTTTTTTATAGCGCCTCTTCAAGGTAGGCCACTCAGAAGCGCTCCCGGGCCAACCGAGGCTAAAGAGATTCTTCAGGAACAGAGTGGAGTGGCCCCTGGGCAAAAAACGCAGTGTAACACAGACGCCATTTCAGCCTGTCTGCCTATGTGTCTGTCTCTTTGTATGTCTCTGTGTCTGTCTCTGTGTCCCTGTATCACTGTGTCTGCCTCTGTGTCTGTCTCTGTGTTTGTCTCTGTGTCTATGTGTCGCTGTGTCACTGTGTCTGTCTCTGTGTCTCTGTGTCACTGTGTCTGCCTCTGTGTTTCTGTTTGTTTGTTTGCTATACCGAGAATGATTGACACTGTTTATAGTTTGGCTATGATGGAGATGAACCTAAATAATTAGCTGTCTGGTATGGAAAAAAATTCAGTTTCTCATACACAGCTAGACACTTCTGCGACCATTACCGGGCTGCAAGTTTTATCTTATTAAGATAATATACAATGAACAAATGCGGATTTCCGCTTAGAGCAATGGCTGGCTGTCTGCCTGTCTACTTTCTATCGTCTTCTCAATACTTTTCTTTTCGACCAGCCTGCGTTGGGAGCACCTCTGAGTAGTGATCTTGAAGGGGCGCTATATAAATTTGATTGATTGATTGATTGATTGGTTGATTGATTGATTGGATTGATTGATTGATTGATTGATTGGATTGATTGATTGAATGAATGATTGATTGATTGATTGGATTGATTGATTGATTGATTGGTGCCTCCAGACTACTCTTTAATGTCTTAAAACTACGTTGAAGTGGACGAATCGCAAATGCCAGCCATGTTGGTTTCACCTCTTGCGTAGCGACTAACCAACTCACGCCACCCTCAGAGACTTCCTATCACAAGTTACCATTTAGCTGGCTAAGACGTTGTCGTGCATACCGATTTAACCTTTAGTCGCCAGATTTAGTCGGCGACTAAGAGTTACGGCGTGGCCGTGTGTACAGCCCCAGCACGGTCGTGTTCGTTAGGAAAAGCACATGCACGCCTCAGCCGAAAATAATGTGATTAATAAATATAATTTTCGGGAGAATTCAGTGGCTCTCCACCCAAGGCATCATAATAATAATGAAAAGACTATAATATCATTTACGCGTGTAACATTAAGCACTTTTTCATATATATGTATATATGTATATATATATATTATACATGTATGTGTGTTATGTATGTGTGTGTGTGTGTTTGTGTATGTTTGTGTTTGTTTGTGTGTTTGTTTTGTGTATTGGTGTATTGGTGTATGTGTGTGTGTGTATGTGTGTTTGCGTGTATGTGCGTATGTGCGTACGTGTGTGTGTGTATGTGTGTGTGTATGTGTGTATGTATGCTGTTAGAGACGGAGACGGTTTTATGTACAGCAGAGGTTAAGCTATCTAAAGTTGAGTGCAGTGTTTATAATTTACGGGTATTGTCTTTCATCTATAATATTATTGGGGGTTAGATGTAATTGATGTTGCAAGTGTACTGAACTGATGATGATGGGTTAATCTTAGTGCCATGTGTTTAAACAACTGTTACAGTAGAAGCCCTATGCGTCACTTAAATATCCTCAATATATAGAAACACTATATAGTGGAAAGAGATAGGCGTACGAGGCGGGGGTCCAGGGGGTGTAAATGCCCCCCAAATTTTGGGCAAGTCTGTTTTTTTCGGGCAAGCAGACCTGGGAAAATACGACAAAATAGTAATTTCTACTTTTTTGTCTGGGAAAAATAGTATTTCTTGCCACGAGATTTATTTTTCGGGCAGAAGTAAAATCTTTGACTCCCCACTGCTGAAATCTCCCGTACGCCTATGTGGAAAGGCCATGTATACATAAGTAAATAAGTATAATCGCACTTTGGTTTACATGCCTCAAGCTGAGTGGAAAGAGCTTGCATAATTATTTGTAATTTCATAAGAATGCATAAATAATTATGTGTTTTTATGTGGTGCATAAATAATTATTTGTATGAGTGGTTATTTATACATTTTGCATTATATAATTTTATATAGTACATAAATTATGTGTATGTGTGTGGTTATTTATACATAATATACATGTGCATATAATGAATATATATATATATATATATATATATATATATATTTATATATATATAATTTCATAAGGTACATAAAGTATGTGTATCTTTGTATGTTTATATACAATATATACAATATATATACATATAGCCTATATATATATATATATAATTTCTAAGGGTGCATAATTTATATGTGTGTGTGGGTGGAGGTGTGATGAATATTTACCTGACCGCAGCACTCCCATTCCGCTGCGTTGTGACCTTCCGCGTGACTCAGCTTTGTTCACATCATATAATTACTTAAAGCCTTCGTTCGTCCGACACACAGCTTTAACGATCTATATTTAGATGTGAGAGGCATGCAGTCGTGACATCTGTTGACCAGATTCGTCGGAAACCATTTCCGTGCCTTGGCATATCTTACTAGCGTTGCCACTCCTTGGGTTTTTTCACAAGAGCTTGGGTTTTTCCATCCGAACTTGGGAAATGGGTTTTTTTCTGCAAGAACTTGGGTTTTTGGCTTGTGTTTTTTTCTGAAAAAACTCTCGGGTTTTTCGATCTCCGAACTTAAAAAATGAGGTCTTTTTGGGAAGAAGTTGGGTTTTTTGCTTGGGATTTTTCTCTTTCGGCTAAGGAAATCGGGAAGTTGTGGACATTTTGGAAAGATTTTGGCCGGATGACTAAAGAAAAGGTCATCAGAATTTTCGGACGAGAAATTTAAAGATTTTTTGGTCCGGATGACAAAAAAAATCATCAGAAATTTTTGGACGGGAAATTGTGTACATTTATGAAGAGTTGGGCAACTTGGGTTTTCTTGGGTTTTTTCGACCCTCCAACTTGGGTGTTTTCACTTTTCAGAGTGGCAACGCTGCTTGGCATATCTTACTAGGGTCGGGTGCGCTCTAATTGTGCCTGTGAGACGCTGTAGGGGCTTGCTCTGCATGGGCGCATGCTGTCCATAAAATAGCACGCAGGGAGGGGTGTGGAGTGGGGTGGGGTGGGGGTAACCGGATTTAGGCGATTTTCGGAAGAGTGGGTATTGCTTGGGAAGGCTCACGAAGAAAATAATGTACACACGCAAAACAGTTTTCTTTTCATGACTTCCATATTGGCCTAGAATAATAGGCCTAATTTTAATTTATAACTCTGTATTATTATGAAGTCGTCCGATAGCATTTGAATATATTAAAATTAAATTCTGTTCAGATCTCAGCAGTAGGCTAAACTATAATTAAGAGCTTACAAAGTTTAGCTAGCAAATCTTTTGCAGTGAAAAAATAAGCTTAAGGGATACACTGCGTGTTTCGAGTTATAAGTTCATGGAGGTAGAAGGTCATCCCTTTTACAGCTGGTGACTTGGAGCATTTTTTGGGAAAATTAAATTTCTGTTGAACGACTAAGAAAAAGGTCGTCAGAAATTTTCGGACCAGAGTAAGTAAGTAAGTAAGTAAGTAAGTAAGTAAGTAAGTAAGTAAGTAAGTAAGTAAGTAAGTAAGTAAGCAAGCAAGCAAGCAAGCAAGCAAGCAAGCAAGCAAGCAAGCAAGCAAGCAAGCAAGTAAGTTAGTAAGTAAGTAAGTAAGTAAGTAAGTAAGTAAGTAAGTAAGTAAGTAAGTAAGTAAGTAAGTAAGTAAGTAAGTAAGTAAGTAAGTAAGTAAGTAAGTAAGTAAGTAAGTAAGTAAGTAAGTAAGTAAGTAAGTAAGTATATACTCTAATGAATCGCCTGCAAACGCACTGCGGGAACATCAATTATAAGTTATGAAAAACAGTGAATATAATATATACACATAGGCCTACGTGTAACCAGTGTTACACAATGTAGGCTAAATCACAGAATAAACATATCAGAGGGCACACCAGATTAAAATAATTGCTGGTTGTGCAGTTCCAAAAATTCCTCTAAAAGCCATGTCCCTTACCCAAACCAAGAAAAAGTCCCCCCCTCTCTATGCACATCCGACGTTCATCACATGCACAATCAATTATAGAAACGTTGATGAACAGATCCACTCTTTACAAGACGAAAGACAGACAGACAGACAGACAGACAGACAGACAGACAGACAGACAGACAGACAGACAGACAGACAGACAGACAGACAGACAGACAGACAGACAGACAGACAGACAGACAGACAGACAGACAGACAGACAGACAGACAGACAGACAGACAGACAGACAGACAGACAGACATGTAGAGAGACAAAATTAATGCTTAGCGGTGGATTATACATGTACATGTGGACACACAGACAGAATTCATTTGTTCATTATATGGATTTAAAAAACCTAATCAGGAGTGCTCCCAGCCCGGCCACGGCAAAAGAAAAACTATTTGAGAGATTTATAAAACCAGCTTTTATGTATAGTCAAACAAATAGACATACTGACAGGCAGACAGACAGACACACACACAGACAGACAGGCAGACAAGACAGACTGACAGAAAGACAGATAGACAGACATATAGACAGATAGACAGACAGACAGACAGACAGACAGACAGACAGACAGACAGACAGACAGACAGACAGACAGACAGACAGACAGACAGACAGACAGACAGACAGACAGTCAGAAGACAGACAGAGAGTAATACAGACAGACAGACAGACACACACACAGACACACAGACACAAAGACACACCAGACACATAGAAAGACACACCAGACACATAGACAGACACACAGGCACACAGGCATACACATATGAAAACACTAACCAGACTGACAGACCTAAACACACCCACAGACCTGCACTCAAACAGACACACAGAATGACAGACAGACAGACACATAAAAACGTCACCGTTCGGGGGGAGGGGAACCCAAACGACCTCGGACGTTCGCCAGGTCTGACAGATCGTTTCAATTCCTCTCTGTCACTTCCCGATACGAGGGAATCTGAGAAAACACGGCTCTCTCGAATTACGACATCGACAGCAGCGCTAACAAGACAGCCTGCATTATACAGCGTTGCCACTCCTTGGGTTTTTTCACAAGATCTTGGGTTTTTCGATTCGAACTTGGAAATGGTATTTTTGGGAACGAACTTGGGTTTTCTCTTGTTTTTTTTGACAAAAAATCTTGAGTTTTTCAATAAATCTTGATTTTTTTCGATCCGAACTTGGGAAATGTATTTTTTCGGAAGAAGTTGGGTTTTTTGCAAAAAAATTCAGGAAACTGCGGATATTTCGGAAAGATTTGGCAAAAAATAAATTTAAAAAAGGGCGTCAGAATTTTTGTGACGGGAAAATTATGGACGTTTTTGGGCGATTTGGGCAACTTGGGTTTTGTTGGGTTTTTTCGACGCTCCAACTTGTTTTTTTAAGAGTGGCAACGCTGATTATATAGACGGAGGAACCGGTCGAGATTTTGCCAGCGAAAGGTTTACTGCCACACTTGACGACAGTTAAAGGTTTCTGCAGAATGTCTTTCGACTTTAAAAGTGAACCGAAAGAAGAAACGACCCGGCTGGAAACCGGTTTCAGGTTGCACGCGGAATAATTTGTCCAGACTTTAAAAAATACGCTGAACTCCATAATCCATATAGAAGATTTGTTGGCGTATGCTTTTCTTCAGTTGAAAGAGTCTGTAAGCAAAGAAAAATGGGAAGGAACTGGTTTTAAGTTGCACGTAGAAGGGTTTTCCCGGATTTTTAATGCAAAAAATAATTAGTCTGGGTTTCATGTAAGGGGATTGTAAGCGATCAGAAGCTGCCGCGCATTCAAGTTTCCACTCTTATCTACTTTTATGTTGTCAATTTCTTTTCGATAAATCTAAATTTTATATCAAAGGGAACTTTATGAGAGTTATCTTTACTTAAACGTACTGAAACATTTATATATTCTTTATAAACATTCTGGACTATATTTAGAAACAAAAAGTAGCAAATATTTATATCTGGGTGCGTCTAAAATAATGATTATTATTATACCGATGTTTTTCTATGAAGATCAAAGTTACACCGTATTATCGCTTCGTAGGCTATAAACTATTAGGTAAACGTGTAGTTTAGCGTAATTAATTATTTTCACGGTTTTAACGACACAAAAAGCGTTGATCTATTATAGCGCATCGGTGCTTATGGGTTATCTACCCTGATTTATTTTTTTATTTTTTCAGCGTTGTCATTCCACGTCTTTTCCGTGAGGGTCGGTTAGGGCTCAGGTTAGGCATCGTGAGGGTCGGTTAGGGTTAGTGTTAGGGTTAGTTTAGCCATTAGAAACTGGTCGATTCATGGCAAAAGACACTGTGTCAAAATAAATCAGGGTAGATAACCCATAAGTGGAGTGACTACTCAGAAGCGTCCTCAGTACGAAGACTTTGGGGATGGGAAAACAATTAAGATCCTTTGAAGAACGAGAAACTGGAGTGAAAAAGCGAGTAATTAGTTTAGTTCTTAGTTATGGAACAAAGTCATGCCATGCAAATGGATGGACTAAACACAGCAAACGCCCGATGTTATATACTGCGCAAAACGTCGTTCATTAAAAAGTTCAAACGTCCTTAAAAAGTGACATTGTGTTGATTTAAACGACTGGTATTTGGCATGCCTCTGGGTATGCGCCTGTAGGAACATCATGGATAGATAGAAAGACAGAGGCAGACAGACAGACGACAGGCAGACAGACAGACAGGCATGCGGGCAGACGGGCAGACAGGCAGACAGACAGACAGACACGCATACAACTGTCTGTTTGTATTTTATATGAAAGGAATTTGCTACAGCTATCATTATTTATTTGTACCTTGACATTTATAAATTTTAAAATAAATAGTATGTAATTCATTTTAAATTAAAAAATAGCAAATGTTTGCATGGGTACAGACGCACATAGCCTAGGTTACTCACGCATATACCTACACACACACACATAAACACTCACACGCACGAACACACATACATACATACAGACAGACAGACAGACAGACAGATAGACAGACAGACAGACATGCAGATATTTGAACTTTATTATGTCTGTTATGTGTGATACTGGATGTTGTCCAAGAACCGTTTATAGGATGTTTTCATAGTGTCTATCATTATTGCAGTCAGATAGTCTAGTCTGTCTGTCTATCTGTCTGTCTGTCTGTCTGTCTATCTGTCTGTCTGTCTGTCTGTCTGTCTGTGTTTTAGTGTGCAGTGTATTAAATATACAGCATGTCTCTGTCTGTGTTTCTTTTGGTATGTATATAATTTTGTGTGTCTGTTTGTGTGCCTGTCTGTTTGTCTGTGTGTGTGTGTGTGTGTGTCTGTGTCTGTCTGTCTGTCTGTCTTTGCCTTAGCCTGTACTTTTAATTTTTGTGTTCAAATGTTTGTCTCTGTCTTTATGTCTCTTTTTTTCTGTCTCTGTCTGCCTCTGTATGTCTCTGTCTCTCTGTCTTTGTTCCCTTTCTCTTTGCCTCTCTTCCTGGCTCTGTCTGTATCTTTGTCTATCTGTCTGTATTTCACTGCCTCTCTATCTCTGTCTGTCTCTCTCTCTGCCTCTGTCTATATTTCTGTATTTCTCTTTCTGCATGTCTGTATTTCTCTGTCTATCTGTCTCTGTCTCTTCCCCTGCCTCTCCTGCCTGTCTTTATGTATTTCTCTGCCTCTCTGTCCCATCTGTCTGCCTGCATAATGTGCATATCTGTCTGTCTGCCTCTCTGTCTATTTGTCTGTGTGGATGAGTGGGTGCGTATATGTTTAGTCTGGTTTTAAAATCTGCATAACAGACATGTCAGTCGAAGTAACTTATCCGGCAAATGATTATTTTGATGATTCAAGTGAGAACGATTTACGGAGACAATAATTGACAAGACAGTTCACTTTTTGGATGAGGAGACTTTGTTTACTTAAGTGTTTATTTGATTGGATTTACGTCTTTGTTATATTATTATGTGTCACGTGTGTGTATGTGTGTGTTTGTGCGTTTGATATTGTATGTTTTTTTGTTTGGGTGGGTTACTTCAATGTTTTCCCCCCATTTTTACGAAGTCCTGTTGTGTGTGTGTGTGTGTGTGTGTGTTCGTGTGCCCGCGTGTCTATGTGTGTTTGTGTCTATGTGCTTGTGTGTGTATGTGTGTGTGTGTGTCTAAGGGTGCATGTGTGTGTGTGCACTTGTGTGTGTGTGTGTGTGTGTGTGCGTGTCTATGTGTGCATGTATATGTGTATGTGTTTGTGCATGTTTGTGGTTGTATGTTTAAGTGTGGGCATGTGTGTGTGTACGGACGTGTGTGTGTATGTTTGTATGTGTGCATCTGTGTGTCTATGTATATGTATGTGTTTGTGTGCGTGCGTGCGTGTCTGTATATGTGTGTGTATGTAAATATGCCTGCGTCGAGTATGGACGGATACTTACCGTTGCAGTACTTGAGGACCGATTCGCGGATATAGTTTCTGACAACCAACACAATTCAATTGTAACCAAACCCCAGAGCAACAATTCTTCTGCGTTCTGTCAAACATTAATCATGAGTGACGTCAGCAAAGATGACGTCATGCTACGACAACATTCGAAACCGTCTACATAACCTCGTTGAAACATACACATGCGTACGCACACAAGCCTGGCTAAAGGAGGAGGGCGTAGCAAGGGGCGGATACAGAAACTTTGGACGGAGAGGGGGCAAAAATTCTTGGCATTGGGTGTGGACATTTTTTTCCCGTATCCGCCCAAAAAGTTGATGACCTTATTTTTAGTGATCTGGTCGAAATTTCGAGAAAAGTGTACCATCTTGTCCGCCAAAAAAGTTGATGAACTTTTTCCTTTTAGTAATCCAGTCCAAATGTCCTCATTATACATTGTTCGAATGCTTTCTGAACCCAAAATACATGGGCAGTTCTAAATGGGAGGGGGGAGGGCCAGATTGCCCCCTGGATCCGCCCTTGGGCGTCACTAATGGTATTTGTTAACACACAGTGAATTAGTGATGTTAAACTGCAACTACTAGGCCTACTACTACTGCGCACGCACTCACTCCCACGCATACACCCAAACTTATTATTAAAGTTTTTAAAATAATTTCCATTTTCTATTCGTGCACTTCTATAATTAACGTTCACCTATAAAATTATGCTGAATTCTCCCATACATTTGTGGGGCGTGCCTGTACAGTTAAAACTAGCAAAAAGGTCACTGTCCTCCGATTGGAAGTAATTTACCATGGATGATGGGAAAGGAAAGAAGGAATTGTGCAGTTCTAAAAATTCCTTAAAAACTGCCCTGCAAAGCAGAGACTCCAGATAAATTCAAGCTCAGCGTATCTGTTCTCCAGTTTGTGTAAACCGGAAACCGCTGTTCGAATTGTTTAGATAGTTGACTGTTATAGATCCTACCAGCCGAACAACTTGGTAGGCCTAATAATTCGCCTCGGATTCCTGACTTTCAAACTAATTTGGACACGAATTTAAAATACTTAAAAATCACTGCTCAACAAAACTAAGCATAGAACGGAGGAGAAGGAGGAGGAGGAGAAGGAGGAGGAGAAGGAGAAGAAAGGAAGAGAAGGACGAAGAAGAGGAGGAGTTGGTGGAATGAGGGGGAATGGATGGGAGCATGGAAGGCTTGGAGTAGAAGGAGAATTTGGAGGAGGAGGAGAAGGAAGAGGAAGAGGAGGAACAGCAGAAGGATTAGGAGGAGGGTTAGGAGCAGGATGATTAGAAGGAGGATTAGGAGGAAGATTCGGAAGAGGATTAGGAGGGTTAGCAGGATTAGGAGGGTTAGGAAGATTAGGAGGAGGATTAAGAGGAGGATTAGGAGGAGTTTAGAGGAGGGTTAGGAGGAGGATTAGGAGGAAGAAAGATTAGGAGGAGTA
>OX243821.1:1364884-1518291 GCA_945859605.1 Lumbricus rubellus
TCGTATGGAATAAAATTTTGATATTTTAAGTACTTGTAGGGGGTTCATTTACACACATTTTGAGGTAAGATTTGTGATGATACCCCATACCGTTCAAAAGTTATACCCGATATACCCTAGGTACTAAGAGGGGGCTGGAAACCACCAACTTAGGTTAACGACTGTAATATTTTATCCGTCATTTATTATGAAGAAGAAACATTCTGCCCCTTCATAGAGGGAATGTAGGGCTACATTGTCATGCTAAATAATTTGTCTTTCATAACCGGAAGTGCTCAAAATAAATTAAAATTTGTGAAAAATGGTGATTTTCATTAAAATTTTCCTAGCGAGAATTTCTAGCTTGCTCAATAATTTTGACCAGTGGCGCAGCCAAAAAACATTATGAGTTGCCATTTGTATGTATGTATGTATGTACATGTATGTATGTATGAATGTATGCATTTATGTATGTATCTATGTGTGCATGTATGTATGCGTGTATGTAGGTATGTATGTATGCATTACGCAAGCATATGTATCTGTGTATGTATGCATTTATGTATGCATGTATGTATGTATGTACGTACGTACGTGCGTACGTATGCATGAATGTGTGTATGTATGTATGTATGTATGAATGTATACATACTGTATGTTTGTAAGTATGTATGTACGTGTTTTTGTTTGTATTTATTTATGCGTGTATATATGTGTGTACGAACGTAATCTATTCAGGCACTATTGTATGCATGACTATGCATGTAGGTAAGCCTATGTATGCTTGTATGTACAAATGTGCAGTGTATGTGCAGGTATGTATGTGTGTATGTATGTAAGTATGCATGTATCTATGTATGTATGTGTGTATGTTCGTAAACATACATACATGCACACATACATACGTACATGCATACATACATAAGTACATACATACATATATACTCATGCAAGCATACATACATACATATATTCATATAGATATACAACATACATGCATACATGCATGCATGAATGCATGCACACATATATACAATACATACATTAATTAATATATACATTCATACATACACATACACACATATATACATACATACATAGTACACTGTATCTAAGTATAAACCCAGGGACGGGGGGTAATGGCGGGGCGGGGGTAATGTCCCACTGTGGGTAATGTCGAGGGGCAATGGGGGGAGTAATGGCATGGGTTATGGGCCAGGGGTATGTCCTGTTCGCATTATGCTATAGTCGATGCAGCATGGATCTATCAATGCTGAAGCCTGGGGTCCGTTGGACCCCAGGTGTGCTAAATATGCCCTAGGTGTCTTTCTCAATTTTTTTCAAATCAACCAGGGGTGCTACAGTCTCCCAACTTGTTTGTACATGTAGGGGGATGAATTGTTGAGGAATTTGAATTATTTCAGATTTTTACTATTCATATCAAAAAAGATATTCAAGATATCGCACCTCTGGGGTCCGATGGACCCCAGGTGTGCGTTATAGGGTTAAACAATGCAAGATGACTCCGAAAACAACCACTATAATTATATATGTTTCAGACTTGGTCCTATATATAGTGTCGGTAAACAAGACTTAAAAGGTGTTTAATGAACCGCGTATACCATGACAACTTCACAATAAACAACATGAACACCGTGATCATCGTCATGTATTGAATGACGCAGTATTTAATTGCAATGCTTGCCATTGTAATTTCTGCGCTTTGCTTAGAAATTCCTTTGATAATTACGCTTAAAATGTTTATTCTTCTTCTTCTTTCTCTCTTCCGTCAGTCGTGCGACGACGATGAGGCTTTCACATGACTTCTCCAGACTTGTCTATTTCTGATGAGATCCTTTGCTCTTGGCATACTGATATCCATCATCTTCAGATCCTCTCTGACGTTGTCCATCCAGGTCTTTGGTTGTCTTCCTCTGCTTCTCTCTCCTTCTATATACCCGTGCAGGGCCGCGAGTGGTAGTCTTTTTCCCTCCATGCGCTCCACATGACCGAACCATCTGAGCCGTCTTTTCCTGATTTTTTCCACTACCGTTTCTTCTGCGCCCAGCTCCTCTCTTGTCTTCTCGTTCCTGATTCTCTCTCTCTTGCTTCTGCCCTTGATTCTCCTCAACCAACCCATTTCAGCCACCAGCAATCTTCTCTCGTCTTCTCTATGCAGACACCAGCACTCTGAACCATACAGCAGTACTGGTACCACTAAGGTTCCATAGTGGTACCAGTACTGCTGTATGGTTCAGAGTGCTGGTGTCTGCGTAGAGAAGACGTTTATTATGTGAATCTAACTCCTCTGGTATTTCCAAATCACGTGCATCAGACATAGCATTGCTGCTGACGATGATGTCTGAGGTTGAAGGAGGTGGAACGATGGATGGATTATGGAAGAAGGTTAGTGGCGTAGCCATGGGGGTTTAGGGGATAAACTCCCCATTGGCTTAGGAAACACGTTTTTAAAGGTTATTTGTGCAATTATATACTAAAAAACAAGCATCCGGCCATAAATTCCTGGCAACGCCACTGAAGAAGGTAGAGTTGGACTAAAAAGATCATCAGCATTTTTGGAAGAAACAAACATGTTTCTTGGATCAAATTTTGTTGAAACACTAGAAAATGGTAGTCAAAAAATTTCCGGTCGTTAGTCTGGGCGAATGATTGCCGTACCCCCCCCCCCCCCCAAACGGTCATTTTCCCGCACCCACCCTCCAAAAATTAATTCTTCTCCCCAATGCAGGAGGAACTAGATTAAACACTTGCATACAGGGATGCCACACTGAATTTAGAAAAGGTCAGGTACGGTCGAGAAAACCTAGAAAAGGCTAAATTGAAATTTTTCTGAGAAATACATGTATTTTTTCTTATTTCCCGTTAACATTTCTGATGACCTTTTCAAGTTTTTTGTTCCGAAATCCAAAATTTGCCAGCCTGTTCCCACGTCTTTTGTGTATGTTCACCTTAAAATATATGTTTTTAGGTAAAAAGTTAGAACAACCGCCGTGAAGAAAACTAAACCCTGAAAATACCATACAGACATAGACTAGATCTAGGTGGGAAAAGCTATAAGTTGTATCCCTGCAGCATGTATAATATCGTATATCGTATCGTATCTGACCATTTATAAAGCGCCTCTTGCAGCAAGAGCCTTTCAGAAGCGCTCCCAGTGCGTTAAATAGCCCAAGGTACGAACTAGTTATTGACCCTCTGTCACAATAATAGTGTAAACTAATTGAATCATGGCGTCCGCGTTTATATAGCTTTATATAACATCGAATTGCAGGTGTCTAACCAAACCTTTAGGAACCCGCGACAATGTTCACTGTCTGCATTTTTTGAGCGAGTGGTGCTTTGATGGCGGGGGGTGAGGTGGGGTGTATAGGATGAAGGGAGGGAGTGATGGTACATGTATAATGTATGATGGATGGAGGCAGAGGTGTTGCTGTGGAGGAATAAGGGATGAATGGATGGATGGATGGATGGAGGGATAGAGGGAGGAATGAGGGATAAAATTGATGGATTGATGGATTAATGCACTATTATGATTGCGATTACTATTACGATTGATTACGATAGCAATTATGATTGCAATTTATTATGATTATGATTACGATCACGATAGCAGTTGATTACCATTACTATTATGATTAGTATTATTATTATGATTACAATTAGAGTTAATTACAATTATTCTTATTAGGATTACAATTACAATTGATTACTATTCTGATTATGATTGCGATTACGTTTATGACTGCTATTGATTACAGTCATGATCATGGTTACGATTATGATAACAATAATTGATTACAATTATTGTGATTAAAATTATGATTGCAAATATGATTGTGATTACAATTATGATTATGATTACAATTTTGAGTAAAATTATGATTATGATTACAATTATGATTATGATTACAATAATGATTATGGTTACCGTACAAGTTTGAGTATGATTGAGATTTTTACTTCTTTTTCTCTTTAGGCTCAACGTCCACATTTAAATAGCTTGAAATATAACCAAATTGAAGGTGTCTAAGGGATTGGTTTTGAACTTAACGAAAACGAGCTTCCTCTTCTTCGGATGCAGCGAAGTGTCATAGCGTCCGCAATTATATAACATCATGTAACATAAAATTGCAGGTGTCTAACCCGTCCTTTATTGACTTCGATTATGATTACAATATATTATTGACCACAATTGTGATTATGACTACAATTATGATTATGATTACAATTATGATTATGATCACAATTATGATTATGATTACAATTGTGATTATGATTACAATTATGATTATGATTACAATTTTCTGTATGATTAAGATTACTGTTTCTGTATCTCTTGTAGGCCCAACGTCTGTACATACAAGGAAGTTGACTTGAATCCCATTCAAAAGCCTTGCATCAAATCATACACTCGTCTCGTTAAGGTTTGGCGAACGAATTGTAACACGGATGGCATTGGGAGACCAGTCGCTGCCCTACACGACATCAGCGCCGATGGGGATGCCCAACCACCACAGGGATGCGTGGGGTACGAACGCAGGTAGGTGGAGTTTGTTATGATTGGGGGGTAAGCGGTATACCATGAGGGAGTGGTCTCCCACTAATCTTGCGACTTAAGCCTAGGGTAAATTCACCTGCTTCTTATAAGTGCTCAAGTCATTGTTTATAGCTGTGGCTGGACTGGGAGCGCCTCTGAGTAGATTTCTTGAAGAGGCGCTATATAAGTTCTCGAAATGAGTGAATGAATGAATGAATGAATGAATGAACGTTTACTTTTACAAAGGCTATGGCTAATCTGATTAATCTGTGATCGTATCTGTAATTTATACTAATCTCTTGTCTAATATGTAATCTAACCTCTAATCTATGCTAATCTGCAGTCTTCTATCTACATGTAATCTGCACTAATCTGTTATCTATGTTAATCCACATTCTAGTATCGTATCTGTACTCTATGCTAATGTATAAGCCTAGCTGAATTTTGGTATGCATTATGATGATATCCAGCTATTATGGGAGACGTTCTCCACTGGCTCCCACGCAAGCACTGTGTATATATTTTTTATACATAAATATGGGAATATTTACCTGCATATAGTTATAGTCGAAAAAGCTACGGTTTGATGCCTATTTAGACTGCGAACATTTTTGTTGATCACTGGAAACGATTTCCTTAGACACCTCTAAATGGTAATTATTCGGTGCTACATATTTTCATCATTTTGTATATAAGTTTAGTTGGAAAAGCTGGTGTTTGATGCTTATGGACTTTGCGAACATTTTTGTTGATCACTGGAAACGATTTCCTTAGACACCTTTAAATGGCAATTCTTCGATGATAAATATATTTGACGTTTTGGATTCCGTTGTTAGATTTTGTAGGTCTCCTTTTTGACAGCTTCAATTCGGAATTTATCAATGCAACATAATGTTCATTAGTTTCAAATTCGCAATATGAAAGCGCCAGTCCAAAGCCTGGGCAAATAAGGAGGGCGATACTAATCATCTTTGATATGCTGCTGAGTATAGGGTATCTATGCTCTATAGTCTGGCACTGCATGCTAGGCCTTGCCCTGCTGCCTATACCTTTGTGAGCTCTGTTACAGTAGCCCTACTCTTAGTTCTCACCATTTCCACTCCCTTCGTTCGACTGAACAAAGTCTGCTCTCAGTCCATTTTGCTCGTACGTCCACTATGCAGAACCTTGCTTTCTCGGTGGTAGGACCCCTATCTGGAATGGTCTTCCTCTGTCACTCCGCTCTCTTTATAAAAATCCTTCTCAAGCTTTCTTCTCTCATCTTAAGACATTTTTATTTGACCGCGCTGAGGTTGGGAGCACCTCTGAGTAGCCCCTTGAAGAGGCGCTATATAAATGCAACGTAATGAATGAATGAATGAATGAATAAATGAATGAATGAATAAAAGAATGAACGAACGAATGAATGAATAAATGAATGAATGAATGAATGAGTGAATGGATGGATGGATGAATGGATGGATGGATGGATGAATGAATGAATGGATGAATGAATGAATCAATAAAAGAATGAATGATTAAATGAATGAAGGAATGAATGAATGAATGAACACGAATACAGATAATAAATTAAAGAGAAACAGTTGACTTACTAAGTCACGGTATACGAGGTCCATTTAATATTGTCCCCAGGTCATGTTTACAAAATGCCGTTTATGCACCTTATATCAGTCATTCTCGCAATGTGAGCTTATTAATTACCCTATTATAGGTTTATACACACACAATCATATAAACATGTAAATATAATTATATTACATATTTTATTGCATGTAATATATATATATATATAAATATATATATATGCATGTCTATACATGCGTGGGGCACGGTGGTCTAGTGGTGGCGTCGTTGCCTTGGAGCCGGAAGGTCCGAGGTTCGAATCCACCTCCCCCGCGTAAGGACCTTGGGCAAGTCCTTCACTTACAATTGCTCAGCGCTTCGGCGTGAAACTCCGATGCAGTGTCCGCTCTGCATCGGGAGCGCCTCTGAGTAGAGAGCTTGAAGGGGCGCTATAACAAGTGCACATACATACATACACTTTTATACAGCATATAATTATATACTAATATTTGCCCCACATAAATAATAAGATCTTATAAATTAAACATAATGCATGTATAGTGTACTTAATAATTTATTATTTATTTATTATATAATAATAACAATGACGATTTCTATGGCGCCGTAACACAAGGGCGCCTAATAAAATGTATGCGTATATATATGCATACATTGTATATATAATATATATATATATATATATATATATATATATATATATGTATGATATACTATATACATGTGTATTTTGTTTATGTAACTATCTGAGCATGTTTGCATAATATACATTATACATGTATATACAGGGTGCGCCAAAAAAGACCCCCTAAGACTAAAAACAAAAAAGTCAAAAAACGATGGGTGACCTCCCTAAAAGTGGCATAACTTTTGTTCTGTTTGAAATATTTTGATGAAATATGACCATCAGGTGTAAATATGAATTGTCTATAAGGCTGTGAAATTTCATTTCGAAATTCTTACTTTTGGCAAAAATATTGGCAAAAAACATAGGGGGGGGCCTTTTTTGGGCGCACCCTGTATATGATTTATTTATATACATGTGTATTTTGTGTATGTGACACTATATGCATGTTTGCATACAATAGACTAAAGATTGCATTTGAATCGCATACGTTAGTCTCTTTGGTGTTGTTTGCTTAACCTTTCTTCAAAGTTTCTTGACACCAATTACTAATGAACCAAAGCTGGAACCGGTTCCAAAAGCCCCTCCTCCATCTCCGGTTCTCTGCTGGTCACGTGTGAATGATTTTGTTTTATGGCTCTCGTGTTGAACGAGGGGCGGAGTGGGTGGAATTGGAATCTATGGCTCTGGATGGAAGGAGCAAGAGCAGGGAGAGGTTGGGGGGAAAGGAAGGAGGGCACAACGAGAGAGGGATTGAGTGATTGAATGACGGAAGGAGGGATTGGGGAAATGGGGGAATAAATGGGGTGAAGGAGTACACGAGTAAAAAAGGAATTTGTGATGGATGGAAGAAAGGACTGAATTGCAGAGAATGAATGAATGAATGAATGAATGAATGAATTAATTAATTAATTAATCAGTTCCATTTATTTGAAGAATTTGTTAGGAAGCCCACTTCATTCTTATGGAATTCCCTTCCCTTCATTCTGCTTTCTGGATCTATCTCTTCTTAAAACCCATTTTTCTCGAGTTTCTCGCTGCTGAATGGCAATAAAATTATTATGTTACAATACAGTGATTTGTCAAAAGTAATTATCGCTGGATAATACCGAGGTAGTTGTACACCTTTTATATTGTTTTTTTTAAATTTTAAACATTCAAAAGTCATTTTATTTTCAATTTTTGTCAAACTTTCTATGTATTTGATTATTTAGTCATTTTAGTGATTAATATTAATTATGTCTAAGCAATTAATAATTTTTTATTTCAGTGTTGGCTGAATAAAAAATATTACTAAATCGACATTAAGTTTTCTTGCCAACTGTCTAACTTAAACCGTTCTGGCAGCCGCTAAATGTCGTTAAGCGCGGGATAGTACGAAGCCTTTAGACACCTTTAAAACTTTTATATTACGCTTTATAAATAAGTACTGCTTTGATACACAGACATTGGCATTTAACAATTATTTCCTAATGAACAGACATTTACTTACTTGAATGAAAGTGCTGTAATATGCCAAACAAATTTTTGTCGAGGGCAACGACCTCTGTTGCCATAGGCCCTCGTCAAATCTGAATCCTCCTCCACAGACATTAGAACATTGATTCAAGTTTTGATACAAACGTTGATACAAAATTGTTGCAAAGATTGATAAATATTGATACATGGACACGTGAAAATTATTTTGAAACATGATGTAAACATGAACAGTTGATCCAAAATTAAAATTTACACTAATAAATTATGTGGAATTTGTGTTCTTTTTAATGCATTATGCTGTGTTAACATTTGATATACATGACATTGCACTGTCCTGGAATGTCATTGAATAAAAAATCGATAAATTATTAATTTTAACTTTATAACAGAATATGTGATAATGTCATAATTATTATTTGCAAGTAAATTTAGAATTTCAATATTTTAATCGGAAAAAAATAATAGCCTCGAAGCCATTTTCTCCATGTAATTTCAACGGCGATTAGTATTTTAGTTACAGGTGAAAATATTGATAAGAAACCACGAAGTGAGATGACGGATGAAAATCTTCAGAGCAAAACAAGAAGCGGGATGATTTTTCTGATATTTTTAGTGCAATAAATGTGGTGACTGATGCAAATTACAGTTTGCAGGGGGGGAGGAAGGTAATGTTTAGGAGGGGTAATTTGAAACCTTTACATAGGGTCGCGTGCTTGACTCAGTTTATCGACCAGCGCTCTCTCAACTGAACTACGGACCCACCCCAACTCAACTCAACCGACCCCCACCCCATGTAGCTCGGCTAATGGAGTTATGTTTCGCACCATTCATGTATTAACTATACACTGTATGTTGCTAGATATTAATAATAACGAAGTGTTTGGACAATCAAAAAGTATTTGTTTTTGGGATCGGACACGTTGTGGAAATTTAATCAACTCATTGTGAAACGCTAATGATAAAGTGTTTGAATACCTTTTACATTGTTTTTATGAGGTTATATAAATGCAAGATTTGCTCCGTTTGTAGATATTGATGACTGTAAAGCCTAGGCTACCGTGCTTATTATTATTATTCCACAGTTTAACGTCGTCCAATGACACCATTCACCGTTGGCGACAATGCAAAAATATACAATGCAATTAAAACAAATTTCTAGCATCCTAAAAACACCGTCAACAGGACTGGTGTTTGAATGAATCTTCACAATTTCATCAATGTTCAAATATCATTAACAGTATTAAAAGAGTCCATCTTACAATTAAATAGCATTAGATGATGATCCTGTTGTCACAATCTATGAGCATAGAAAATGTAAGATGGACTCTTTTAAACTGTTAATGGGTTCGCGGACGTTTCGTCCACGGACAATTCGTCCGCGGACGATTCGTCCAGCGGTGGCTGAGTAAAAATAGATTGATGAAAAGAATTCTTGTAACGTGAAAGCGGGATTAATGAAAATATGTTTTCCTGAAATGGAAGTGGGATTGATGGAAAAATTTCATAGCTTAAAGTTAAGTTTTTGGTTAAAAAATTTAGTTTTTAGCGGAAATTGCATGAAAAAACGGAGTTTTTGCTTAAATAGAATCTGGAATGATGAAACAAATTCTTTCCAAGATGGAAGTTGGATCTGCGAAGCATATTTCTTGCTCAAATGGAAGTTGGAACGATTATTTGAACGCGTGTCTAAACGGAAGCTGGATTTATTCAATTTATTCCTTGTGACAAATCGTCCGTGGACGAATCGTCCTTTGACGAAACGTCCGCATACGATTTAATTAACATTGTTTTATATAAATGTACGATTTATGTTCCGGGAGTGGATTGCTGAAGTTTACAAGTTGGCGGATTAAATAATAACTGATCGTTAATTTAATAATCCAAAAATAATTATTTAACATGTTTTATTTATTTTTAAATAATTGATAATTTAATAATTACTGATGAACTATGATTTACTAATTAATTGAAAATGATAATTTAGAGGCATGTTTTTATTCACTTTGGAGCTTTTATATAGCGCTCTTCAAAGATATTACTCACAGACGTTTTCGACGATTTGCAAACTGATTCACTTCGAATACACGTGCAGTGCCAGTCCCAAGATTGCATGAAGAAGGAGGGATGCGTCGCTAATGATCAGAATTTTTTAGATGAGTACACGATTTTGGGGGGCAAACAATTTCCGACGACCATTTTTAGTCACAAAAATAGTCTGCGGGTAGTATTAGACGATTTTTTTGCCCCCAAAATCCTTCATTACGGCGTCAGATGCTCAACTTTCAAGATGTTTTTCTTCATAAATCGCGATTTTTTCGCGATTTTTTATGCATATACCCACACGCTCTTTGTGTACACCCGTGTGTACACACTGTACACCCATGTGTACCCTCGTTTTCGGAGGCGAGTATACGATGTCGTTTTTACCCGGAGGGTAGGCTGCAAGCCCGCGTACACCATAGATTAGAGCATGGGCGCCGACTCTGCGAGGCCCGTGAGTGCTCAGCCCCACCAGAAATTGGCCGTGCGAGGCCCTCCTATGCATGGGCACCACCTGAAATCAGCCAGCAAGATGTGCTTTTAAGATATTTTTTTCTCTGTTGAGTAGTTGGGATTTCTTATCTATAAAAATCATTCCATCTTTAGTATACTTTTAAAAATCTCAGTTAGTTTACCTTACACTTTCTCCAGTTTTATCCCATCTGGTAGTCTGAACTCCATTGGTCCTAAGCCGATCAGCTAATCGCTGCTAATGCGAGGAAACCCCGATATCCTGCTTATTCGATCCGCTTCCGTCATTTTTTTTATTACGGACGAAGTCGACGATTTGAATGATATTGTTTCTTTAGGCCTATATTGTATACATGCTCAATAGTGTTCTTCAGTGCTCGAGAGTCACCTCCCAGCATCATGAAAGTGGGATATTGTTTTGTCTTTAAAAACTACTTGAAATACTATTTGAAAAACTATTCCACAGTGTTAATATTGGCTCACTAAACAGTGGCTACTTGTCTGATTTCTTGTGCAAAATTTGAGTATGTTGACCTAATTGAGGGAGAGTGCTCCAAGACGCCCATAAAAACCAAGATTGTGCTTTTCTTCTGTGTGGATTCCAAGAGAAATAGGCTACATCAAACACAAAGAATGATCAAAAAGTTAAATTGGGAAGAACATTATTTTATTGAAGTTTTAAATCATGTCTTTATGCAATGAGATAACAGGAAATTTTGACAAGAATGTCATGACGTAAAAATGATAGCTTAAGGTTCTACCATCGTAGTGTGACAATAAAAAAAATCGAAAATGGGGAGGAGCACATCACGTTCCCAAACCCCTTCCCTGCTCGGCGCTGTGCTTCTCGGCGATCATACTTTGGCCGCGAGTTCGTCCCTTAAAACCAGGACCAAGTCTCCGCCTATGTGAACAGTGGTGATTTCAATAAGACTTAGTCTCCTATAAAAAGGGTCAAAACATTTTTCGCGCGCTCACGCGCGCTTATTTTCACATTCTTTCGGGCACCCCCACTCTTCGGGTCAACTCGGCGCCTATGGATTAGAGCCCTGCTACTAATTTCTTTAATTATAGTTACTATCAATTGATAGTGTAAGCTAATTTAATCAGTGCACGACGATTGTCGTACAGCGACGCAGGTAGGCCAACTGCAAATTGGCGCGCGGCGTCTGGACAGGTGATTGGCTGGACAGCGCGTGATGTCTAGACGAGCGTACGTTGAGTGTACAAGGAGGGAGTGGAAGTGAAGAAGGAGTGTTGTGTGTTGAGAGCTGTTGAGATAGGCTGTAATAGTTGTTGTTGAGTTGCGATAGAGTAGACTGATGAAGGTAGTAGTCGTGTAGTTGTTATGATAACGCAAGTGTAGTCATTGTTGTGTTGTTGCTGATCGTTTTACTTTACATCGGATTTTGGAGTATAATAAGAAGACTTAAACACGTCGTCGTTGTTGGTTAATAAAACAGTGAAAGTCTGTAGATTCTTTACCTAGCCATTTAGCTAATGAAACAGTTATCTAGGGATAGGCCTATGCTACCACGAACTTATACGAAGAAGCTTCCGAAGAGACTGATAGGAGGAGGTGATCACAAGGAGGTTTATCACATTTGGTGGCAGCGGTGGGATAACGATCCAAGTTGCAGGAGAACGATCCTAGTTACGAACGGCGGGTCTACGTGCCAAGTTACGAACGGAGGGATTCTATCCAATCAACAGACGTTGTGGAGGAACGGACGCTGTGAATTTATCGAGGAGCCGAGCACTCGGTAGAAGCAACGATACATCGAGCATTCGTACGTCAGTGAGAAACGACAACACAACGACTACGAGGTAGAAAAACTTGCTTGTCTATTGAAGTTTGCTTAAAGAATTGAAGTCAGTCAATTGCAAACATTTGAAGAGTAGCCTACTATTTATCGACTAGCATCAGTAAAGTAAAGAAGTAAGATGGAGAAACTTACGGAGAAAAAGCAAGCAAATATTAAGAAGATGTCTACTGATAGACTGATAAAACTGCTAATTGAAGCAGATCTAGACGCAGAAGAAGTCGAACAGATGTCGAGGGAAGAATTGATGAGAAATTTAGCCGAGGTTTGGGCTAAGAAAGAAGAAGAAGAAGAAGGTGCTGTCGGAGGCGCTGCGGAGAAGCCAGTGGAGAAGCCTGAGACACCGATGTCTATGGAGGCGTTGCTGCAATTCATGATAATGAAAGAGGAGCAGCGTAAACAAGAAGAGAAGCAGAAAGAAGAGCAGCGCAGACAAGAGGAGAAAGAGCGTAAACAAGAGGAGAAAGAGCGTAAACAAGAGGAGAAAGAGAAAGAGGAGCAACGAGCGGAAAGAGCAGAAAAATTAGAAAGGATAAGACAACAAGAGATAGACATGCAGAAGCAACAGTTCCAGCTTCAGTTAGAACAAATGAAAATAGATCGTGACGAATCAGAACGAAGAAGGATGGAGTTAATGATAGAATATGAAAAAGCAAGGAGAAGCGATGAAGAAATACGGAGACAGCAGCTCGAAGACAAAAAGGCTCGTGAGGAAGAAAAGGAGAAGATGCGTTTACAAGAACTGGAGAGAGCAGAAGAAATTCGTCAGGAAGAATTTCAAGCTGAAAAAGACAATTTGGAAAAAGCAGAAAGAGAAAGAGAAGAACAGATGCAATTAGAACAAAAGAAACTTGCTATTAAGGAAGCTCAACTCCATGAGATGGCTATTGAAAAAGAAGAACGCAGAAAGCAGTTAGAACTGTTGCAGCAGAAGATTGAACAAGAAGAACTGCGTAGGATAGAAGATCAAAATAGACTGAGGAAGAAAGACGAAGACGATAGAAGAATCCGTGAGGAATCAGAACAAAATAGGCTTAGAGAAAGTGAGACAATGGTGTCAAAGATTAAGAAGATAGGTGATGCAATGAAACATGTGTTACCGAAGATGCCGTATGATATGATGGAAGTGCCATTATATTTTGAAACAGTTGAAAATGCATTCAATAGCTTCGCTGTGGAAAAGCAGTACTGGGTGAAATTGTTGTTGCCATTGATGACCCCGAGAGCGCGAACGGTATTGAATCGATTGTCATTTGAGAATTTAGATAAATACGATGCAGTGAAAGAGCATTTGTTGAAGGAATTCAAGTTAACAGCTCGTGAGTACAGGTCAAGGTTTGCAGATGCCAAGAAGACAGTCGAAGAAACGTATACGATGTTCACGGCTAGGCTGAAGAACCTGTTGAATTATTATGTCCGAAGTAGACGAGTGGACAAAGACTACGAGAAGCTGTTTGATTTGTTAGTGGCGGATAAGCTGAAAGAATGTTTACCACCAGGTCCACTACAGTTTGTCTTAGCAAAAGAGGGCACAGAATGCTTGGAAGCTAGTAATGTTGCAGACCTCGCAGACATACATGTAAACAATCGGATTGGTGTGATGTTCCAAGACAAACCGAAATTTGAAGCATGGGGAAATAGCTCAAAGCCATTCAAGTGGAACAAGGATAGCAAAGACACCGGAAGCCAAGCCAAGAGTAATGATGCAAAGAAAGATAATTATTCTGGAAAGCAGTATTGGCAAGATAAGAAAGAGTCAACGTGGGACAGACAAGCCTACAATCGAACTCCGCCGCTGGGACGCCCAACAGAAAGTAATGCATCATACACACCGTACAACAAGTGGGAGAACAATGAGCAAAGAAGTTTTATAAAGAAACGTTGCCACAACTGTCATTCTGACAAACACCTAATAAAACATTGCCAAGCACCAGGAGCGGCAAATCTGAGGAAGAACTTTAGCAGAAGTGCAGAAAATCTTCGAGTAAACCAGATACAAGTGGTGAATGCACCAGACCAGTTTGAAGAATCGGACGATCGTGAAACAGAAGTGAAGTCGGTAATGAAGTGTACGCCGCAGTTCACCATACAGAAAGAAGCGATAAGGACTACTTCCATTGCAGAAATTTGTCGAGAAGCAAAAAGTAAAGAGGAGTGTCAACGCATAAAGAAGATTGCCTTGCAGCATGTGACGGTAGAAATACGTGGAAATGATGGTCAGCCTATACGAGTCAAAGCATTGAGTGACTCTGGAACCGAGATACCAGTAATCAACGAGGAACTACTGAAAGGAACGACAGTAGAAGAAATCGGCAGAGTTCATTTGCAATGTGTAGCTGGAGAGCCGATTCCAGCTAAGTTGGTGAAAATCGAAGTGCGGATGAGCGGTCGTAACGAAGGAGCAGCTACAGAGGACAGAACAATAAATATCGCGCCATATTTAACTTTAGTGTGTGCCAGCATTCCAGCGGATCTGTGCAAAGAAAACAGAGAAAAGTTCTTGCTACATCCGGAGATAATTGCAGAATTGAAAGAGATTCCACCAGTGAGTGTATTGCAAGGGGAACTACAAGCGAATGTGACTACAAGAGCACAAAGTCGGAGAGCAGAAGTCGAAGACGGAGAAGATGAAATGATAAACGAAAGTTCGCAAGAAGATGACACGGACAGCGAAGATGAACTCAGCATTCAAAATGACGAAGGAATAACACCCGAGAACAATGAAAATGAAGAAGTGATGGCTGCATGTGAACGAAATGATAGTGAAGATTCGGGGAGCGATGTGGAAATTGGTACGAGCATGAGAGAAATGTTTACGGAGAATACGAATGATGAAAAACAGGTGGAAAATGCAAAGAAATTGGAGAAACAAAAACAGTATGCCGGCCAATATAACAAGAAAGCAAAATATAAAGAATTCAAACCAGGAGAAAACGTCAACGTACTATATCCAACGTCAACCAACAAATTGATCTCACGATGGCATGGTCCATGTACAGTGCTACAAAGAAGATCCAAGTATTCGTATCTGGTGGACATGAATGAAAACGGCCGACGAATCGTCCATGCCAACAAAATGAGGAAGTTCATCGCAAGAACATTATCGTGTGGTCTCATCGTGGCAGAGTACAACGAATTCGGATCAGTGGTAGAACTACCATTGAAAGAAGACCAGGCAGAGACGACACAGAAATCGCTACAATTGGACTATGAACAGATCGGACATCTTACCAGCGAGCAACAGAAATCACTTCAAGTGGGTGAGGAACAAATTAGCGATTTAGCAATCAAGATGTCTAAACAAGTGCTGTATGCAATGAGCCGTATGTAGATGACATTGAAGCATGGGCGGAGTTTGGTTTTCATTCTTGGGGGGGCTAAAAAAAATTTTTCCTCTCCCCAAAAGTTGATGACTTTTTTAGTCATCTCTCTGAAATCTCATAAAACCAACCTATTTCTACACCTTTATTAGTCATCTCTCTGAATTATAAAAACTATACATTTTTGCGGAAGCACCTTTTTAGTCATAGAATTTATTAAAATCTCATAAAAAATACTATTTTCCGTAAACACCTTGTTAGTTATCGAGCTTAAATAAAATTTCATGAAAACAACACTATAATTTCTGAGAACACACCTTTTTTAGT
This sequence comes from Lumbricus rubellus, assembly GCA_945859605.1. Taxonomy (NCBI): domain Eukaryota; kingdom Metazoa; phylum Annelida; class Clitellata; order Crassiclitellata; family Lumbricidae; genus Lumbricus; species Lumbricus rubellus. Next base: position 1,381,088 of record OX243821.1, read on the forward strand.
CATCAAGTTTAATTGAAATTTCATAAAAACCATACTATTTCTAAGGACACACCTTTTTTAGTCAACGAGCTGAATGAACATCTCATAAAATAAACATACTATTTTCCGTAAACACCATTTTTAGTCATAGAGTTTAAATAAAATCTAATAAAAATACCATTTTTCGAAAACACCTTTTTAGTGATCAAAATTTAATTGAAATTTCATATAAAACCATACTTTTTCTAAGACCGTGTAAGAAGTTTATACATTGTGTATTAATCAATTTATTTTTTAAATTTTATTTCGTAGCTCATGGGCTGGGAAACTCTGCTTTGTTTTTGAAGGTTTATGTGTCTAATTTATATTATTTTATTTTAAAATTCATTCGATGGTTGGTTATCAAGGAGATGATGAATCAATAGTTTAAATTTTGAAACACAGTTGTTACTGTGACAAAATATGATAAAACATATATCAATTATGTGGAAATATATTCATGATCATCAATGTTTGCATTGCTGTTGTTAAAAAAGAATGCCATGCCATTGGTTGTGCTGAAATAATGTTTGTCATAATTATATGCTCTTGTATAAGGAAAATCATATCTTGTGTTAACCTGTTTAAGAATTTCTGTATGTAAAAGCTATGAATCAATTGCGTATTAAGAATAGTAATCAACATGGGCGAGTTTGTTGTCAGCTCTTGGGGGGGGGGGAGCTAAACATAAATTTCCTCCGTGCGTTTGGGTATACCACTGATCGGCAGAAGACGGTCGCCAAAACGCGAAGCGCCGAGAGGCTCTTTGACACCCGAAAATCGTTGATAATACTGGAATAAAAATAATGGCTTTAAACACCCGAAATCGTTGATAATACCAAAATCAAAATGATGTCCTTAAACACTCGGAAATTGTTGATAATACCAAAATCAAAATGATGTTCTTAGACACCCAAAAATGGTTAACATTACTGGAACCAAAATAATGGACTTAAACACCCGAAATCGTGGATAATACTAAAATCAAAATGATATCTTTAAACACACGGAAATTGTTGATGATGCTAGAATCAAAATGATGTTCTTATGCACCCGAAAATCGTTGATAATACTGAAATCAAAATAATGGCCGTATAGGCACTCGAAATCGTTGATAATACCAAAATCAAAATGATGCTCTTAGACACCCGAAAATGGTTAACATTACTGGAATCAAAATAATGGCCTTAGACACTTGAAATCCTTGATAATAATAAAATCAAATGATGTCCTTAAACACTCGGAAATTGTTGATAATACTGAAATCAAAATGATGTTCTTAGACACCCGAAATTTTTTTGATAATACAGGAATCAAAATAATGGCCTTAGACACCCGAAATTATTGATAATACTGAAATCAAAAGGATGATCTTAGACACCCAAAAATCGTTGATACAAATGGAATCAAAATAATGGCCTTAGACACCCGAAATTGTTGATACTACTGCAATCAAAATGATGATCTTAGACACCCAAAAATCGTTGATACAAATAGAATCAAAATAATGGCCTTAGACACCCGAAATCGTTGATAATACTGCAATCAAAATGGTATTCTTAGACACCCAAAAATCGTTTACATTACTGGAATGAAAATAATGGCCTTAGACACCCAAAATTGTGGATAATATTGAAATCAAAATGATGTCCTTAAACACCCGGAAATTGTTGATAATACTGGAATCGAAATGATGTTCTTAGACACCCGAAAATCGTTGATCATATTGAAATCAAAATGATGGTTTGGACACCCGAAATTGTAGATAAAACTAAAATCAAAATGTTGTTCTTGGACACCCGAAAATCATGACATTGCTGGAATCAAATTAATGACCTTAGACACCCAAATTCGTTGATAATACTAAGATCAAGAATGATGTCCTTAAACACCCGGAAATTGTGATAATACTGAAACCAAAATGATGTTCTTAAACACCCGAAAATCGCTTTGACACCCGAAAATCGTTGATAATACTGGAATCAAAACGATGACCTTTGACACCCGAGAATCGTTGATTTTGCTTAAAAGATCACAATTTGCGGGCCAGGTCTCATTTATTTTATTTATTTATTTACTGAGAATTTGATATAGCGCTCCTTCAAGGTTACTACTCAGGAGCGCTCTCAGTCCAACCCCGGTCGAATAAGACAGTCTTGAGAAGAGAAAGAAATGAAGTAGAAGTAGAAAGGCTAATAGGCATTTGACGAAGGATGACAGGGAGCTCATTCCATGTCGCAGGGCCAGCCACGGAGAAAGCTCGGCGCTGCCTGATTGCAGTCCGTGAGCGTGGAGCAATAAGTTCCGCTTGTAAAGCTGAGCGGAGAGAGCAGCGGCGCTGAACAAGCGTGGTCGAGCAACAGAGCTCCTGCAAGTATAAAGGAGCCAAACCCTCAAAGCAGAGCCGGTGTACCGGACCAAAACGGAAATTCTGTATGTAATGCGCATGTACTCGGAGACTCGGCCAAACTTCAGAGAACAAATGCACAACTTTGAACTTCCATGAAAAATGCTTAGAACTTCACCTCAAGGTCACAATACGGTAGCAATGTGATATAATATAATATAAAGGAGCCAGTGGAGTACATCCCGCATGTACTAGGAGACTCGGCCAAACTTCAGAGAACAAATGCACAACTTTGAACTTCCATGAAAAATGCTTAGAACTTCACCTCAAGGTCACAATACGGTAGCAATGTGATATAATATATCATAGCCTACTAATTACTCATTTCTCTTTCTGTCTTTTAGTTTGTCTCAATATCTGAGGTTGCAATCTGCCAACCTGTTTTTTTGCGCATTAACCCTCAGGCTACCAAGCTTTTTTTGTAACACTGACTACCAAGGGGGGGGTGGTTACCACCCCCCCCCTGGATTTTGGGTTTGGTTTGAGATATCATAACTTGTAATACACCTATGGATTCAGCATTCATTTCTGCACAAAATGGTATATTTAGGTTTAAAATATATGAAAGCACCCCAAAGTTATGAATTTTTTACCGTAGGCACCCGTCGATTCCACAAAATGTATACTTTCGCATAAGCAAAATATTAGATTCTGTGTGTTTTAACATAATTTATTTAATTTAAAATAGGTTACATATAATAAAGTCCAATATTCAACTATAAAAACTAGTAATAAGTTAGTTTTAGTTACAATAAAAAAGAGAAAAAACACGTAAAACATGCTGAAAAACGTTTACGCAGACTTATCGGTTTGCGTTGTAAAAAAACCCAACATTTTCACACATTTAAATTTATTTTAAGCACTTCCGGTCATCAAATGTCAAATTATTTGGTATCACTAAATAGCCCTAATTGCCCTCTATAGAATGACATAATTTATTTCTCTTAAAAAATAAATTATGAATAATTTTTAATAGGAACAACATGAAAATTTTATGAAAATAAAACACCTTTATTTATATTTTAATTTATTTTGAGCACTTCCGGTTGTCAAATGACAACTCCGTGACCACCACAATGTAGCCCCACATTCCCTCTACAGAATGGTGTAATTGGTGTCTCTTCATGTCAAAGGACGGATAAGATACAGCCGATAATCTAAGGGGGGGGTGGTATCCACCACCCCCCTGGTGCCTCGGGTATATCGGGTGTAACTTTTGAATGGTATGGTATATCATCACACATTTTAGCTCAAAATGTGTGCAAATGAATCCTCTACAGCCACCTAAAACGTCAAAATTTTATTCCTAACGAAAAAAGTTTTATTTGGGAAAAACCTAGGGGGGGGGTGGATACCACCCCCCCCCTTGGTAGCCCGAGGGTTAAACGAATTATACTACGGCTCTGCTACATATTGCCAGACTTCGTTTTCACAGTCTTGATGTAGGAAGGGGGACTGGTGGCCAGCAGCTCACTGTCTAAACCTTTTGCTCTTTTGTTGCCTCAACAAATGTACCATTTTTTGCCCTTAGAAGTCCTTATTGATGCATGGTCAAGTCGGTGGATTCTTGGGGGGGCTTAGCCCCCCTAGCCCCTGATAAACTCCGCCCATGCATTGCAGTATATTTTGATAATTGTCCTAATCATTTGAATGGACATTCTTTTAAGACAATTAGAATTGTTTCTGAAACAGATCAGATTGCATAATGTGATTTTATATATGTTTGAGGTTGGCAAACCATTTAATTTGTACTGTGATAGCAGTGATTTTGCTGTGGGGGGCTGTGCTGTCACAAGTGGACGATGAGGGGATAGAACGTTCCGTTTCATTTATCAGTCAGAAGCTGACAGATACCCAGAGGAGATGGGCGACGATTGAGAAGGAAGCCTATGCAATCATATGGGCTTTAAACAAATTGAAAGAAATTATTATTGGTTCCAAGATTAATGTGTTCACTGACCATAATCCTTTAGTTTATTTGACTGAGTCAATGTCGAAGTCTGCTAAGTTAGTCCGATGGTCTTTATCATTGCAAAATTTTGACATTCTGTTGAACTATAAGAAGGGAAAGCTGAACGTAGTAGCGGACTGCTTATCGAGATTGTAGTATAAGATATTTTGTGATTGCATTTAGTATAGGAATTGTTTGTATTTAGTTTAAGCATTATACGTTCGCTAATTTTTAAGATTAATTAGCTCTCTTCAAAAGAAAGGAAGGAGGTAATGTAAGCTAATTTAATCAGTGCACGACGATTGTCGTACAGCGACGCAGGTAGGCCAACTGCAAATTGGCGCGCGGCGTCTGGACAGGTGATTGCCTGGACAGCGCGTGATGTCTAGACGAGCGTACGTTGAGTGTACAAGGAGGGAGTGGAAGTGAAGAAGGAGTGTTGTGTGTTGAGAGCTGTTGAGATAGGCTGTAATAGTTGTTGTTGAGTTGCGATAGAGTAGACTGATGAAGGTAGTAGTCGTGTAGTTGTTATGATAACGCAAGTGTAGTCATTGTTGTGTTGTTGCTGATCGTTTTACTTTACATCGGATTTTGGAGTATAATAAGAAGACTTAAACACGTCGTCGTTGTTGGTTAATAAAACAGTGAAAGTCTGTAGATTCTTTACCTAGCCATTTAGCTAATGAAACAGTTATCTAGGGATAGGCCTATGCTACCACGAACTTATACGAAGAAGCTTCCGAAGAGACTGATAGGAGGAGGTGATCACAAGGAGGTTTATCACAGATAGTTTTCTTGCAAAAAGTTAAATCGACTTTAACTTTTCTGGCAGCCACTAGATGTCATTGTGTTTGGATAGTACGAAGTTTTAGACACCGTTAAATTTGTCTTATTACGCTTTATAAATAAGCAGTGCTTTGATACAAATCAAGTTATAACGTTGCTCCTGTTTCGCTGCGCTCTATAATATTATTTTGTAATGTTTGGATACCTTCAAATCTGTTTTAGACACCTTCAAATCTGTTTTATTACTCTCTAATATTAAGTAATTCCTGCGCAACTTTACATCTGTCATACTACACACGACAATTATTAATTAGGTATTGCGTGGACGCATTTAAAATTGCAATACGTAGCGTTTTAACAAGTTAATAAGATAGGCGCACTTAATTAAATCTGTTTTTATTACGCCCTATATAATTAACTCTGCTTATTTCAAATTATAACTTCCTCAACTTTTTCACCGTTTTGCTCGAGACCGCTACTGTAATGTTTTAACACTTCGTTTATTACTTAACGATAAAACATGTCCTTCTTCATTCCCGTTCGTACATAGAGTAATCCTCCTTTTCTGACGCTAGCGCCACCTATCGTTCACTATCAGTTAGGCTATATAGCGCATTTATGATCATCCTTAAACACTACAGCTACTATCAGCCGCGCCTGATCGCACTGTCATCCGCTTTACTATTTCAGCTGTTACTCTTGCTTTATTCATTCTACGGACTAACATAGCGCCCTTCAAGAAAATTTACTCAGAGAGGTGTGTTGCCTTACAGTCATGGCCAGAAGTTTGAACTCAGTAAGATTTTGACCTGGGGTTGGGGTTAGGGCTAGGGTTGGGGTTGGGGTTAGGGTTAAGGCTAGGGTTGGGGTTAGGGTTAGGGTGAGTAGATGAAGAGGATGGTTGGGTTAGGGTCGGGTTAGGGCCAGGGCTAGGGCCAGGGTCAGGGTTAGGGTTACCCGCACTAACCCAACCCTAACCCTCCATCTACCGACCCTAACCCTAATTTTACCCTAACCCAATCATCCTCTCCATCTACCAACCCAACCCCAACCCAACCCTAACCCTAACCCTAACCCTAACCCCAGGTCAAAATCTTACTGAGTTCAAACTTTTGTCCATGACTGTATGCTGAGTATCCAAGGACGTAATCCACTACGCTCTGCTATAAATGGAATCCTCGTACTACTGCCATGAAGAATTATATAAATCGAGACCAGTAGTCTGGAATGGCCTTCCTTTTGAGCTATGCCTACACCACGAGACTCTACGAGAATAATTCCTTACTAAACTTGAATCTGTTCTGTTTAGGCGCACTGTTGTCGAGCGCCTCTGATTGGTGTGCACTGTGAGAGGCGCTTTATAAATTTATAGATAAAAAATGCAATGCTTGGACACCTTCAAATATATAGTACTACGCTCTATATCAAGTACCGATTTTAATTTTTTTCTGTTACTTCAAAATTACTGTTAAACTTTCCAGCCTAAACAAAGCAAACATGCCAGAAATAATTATAATTATTATCGTGTCTTGTGTTCAGACGTTTTCGGTCTGTCTGTCTGTCTGTCTGTCTGTCTGTCAGACTGTCTGTCTGTCTGTCTGTCTCCAAATGTATCTTTACTCTGTAGTCCTCATTCAAGCTTGTCCAAGACATAATGTTTTCAATCCAGGTTGTTCGTGGTCTTCCACGTGCTCGCGATCCGGCTGTTGTGCCCTGCATTATCTCTTTTTCTAAACAGTTTCCACTCTTCCTCATGATGCGACCAAAGTATTTCATTTTCATTGTTTTAATGTTGCTTAAAAGCTAATGTTCTGTGCCAATTTGTTCCGCTACCCATTCATTGGTTTTCATCCATGAAATTCTTAGGATATTTATTTAATATGTATGTATGACTATGGTGTGATATATATATATATATATATATATAGATATATAGTGATTTTTAGTCAAACGATATAAACCATGGGCTCATCGCCCTTAAGTATCCTTCGCCATTTTAACTAAGTTCTTCCACTGTTGTTTGTCCAGAGCGATGTTTGTTTGTTTGTTTGTTTGTTTGTATGTGCACTTGTTATAGCGCCCCTTCAATCTCTCTCTAGATACTCAGAGGCGCTCCCGAATGCAGAGCGGACACTCCATCGGAGTTTCACGCCGAAGCGCTGAGCATTATTGTGAGTGAAGGACTTGCCCAAGGTCCCTACGTGGTGGCTTGAGGGTGGATTCGAACCTCGAACCTTCCGGCTTCATGGCAACGATGCCACCACTACACCACCGTGCCCACTGCTGGGTTCCTGGAGTTATGTTTCGCACCATTCATGTATTAACTATACACTGTATGTTGCTAGATATTAATAATAACATGTAATGAACAATAAAAGGTGTTTGTTTTTGGAGCGGACACGTTGCTGAAATTTAATCAACTCATCGTGCAGCGCTAATGATAAAGTGTTTGGACACCTTTTATATTGTGTATACGATATTATGTAAATGCCAGATTCGCTCTGTTCGTAGATATACCAACACAATAGGCTGCAAAATGCTGAAGATTACAATTAGGCGGATTAAATATAACTAATCGTGAAATAATAAAATTAATTAAATTTAACAAATTTTATTTATTAAAATTATCTATGATTTAATAATTACTGTCGAATTATGATTTACTAATTAATTTGAGAATGATAATTTAGAGGCTTGTAATTTTTTTACTTGGGAGCTTTTATATAGCGCTATTCACAGATAATACTACTCACAGGCGTTTTCGACGATTTGCAAACTGAGTCACTGTCCAAACACTTGCAGTACCAGTCCCAAGCTTGCATGAGAAGGGGGATGCGTCACTAATAATGTCTTTAATTACAGCGCCGTGGACTAGTTATACTATCAAGCGGAACTTATTGCTCCACGCTCACGGGCTGCAATCAGGCAGCGCCGTGCTTTCTCCGTGGCTGGCCCTGCGACCTGGAATGAGCTCCATGTTATCCTTCGTCAAATACCTACTGACCTTTCTATTTCTACTTCACTTCTTTCTATTCTCAAGACTGTCTTATTCGAACGAGGTTGAACTGGGAACGCTCCTGAGTAGGACCTTGAAGGAGCGCTGTATAAAGTTCTCAGAAAATAAATTGAAAAAATTAATAAATCATTGTGTTGATATTTCTACGAACAGAGCGAATCTGGCATTTACATAAAATCGTATACACAATATAAAAGTTGTCCAAACACTTTATCTTGTCGATTTCAACTGTCCTGGCAGCCACAGGATAATTTATCATTAAGTGTTGGATAGTGTACGGAGCTTTTAGACACCTTTAATTTTGTATAATTACGCTTTATAAATAAGCACTGCTTTGTCACAAATTTGTATTGCTGCTACTATTTCTGTAATGCTTGAAGCAGAAACGTGGACTATGGGAAAATCAGAAGTGGAAAGACTTGAGGCTTTTGAAATGTGGTTGTGTAGAAGAATGGCCAAGATTAGTTTTGAATGGACTATAAAACCAATGAAGAGGTGCTGCAACTGGTGCAAGAAGAAAGATCGCAGATTGAGACAATACGGAAGAGGCAGCTGAACTGGCTGGGGCACATTTTGAGGAGAGACTCGCTCTTGAAGACTGTTCTGGAGGGAAGAATGGAGGGAAATAAACCACCAGGAAAACCAAGAAAGATGATGTTTGACTGGTTGATGAACGGAGAAAATGGACGGGGATAATAATTATTATAAAGGAATCAAGGAAAAAGCGCACAATAGACAAAAGTGGTGTCGTTGGAATCTTGGACATGCCTATAAGGGCAGAACACTAAAGGAGAAGAATTGTTGGACACCTTCAAATGTTTTTTATTACACTAATATCAAGTAATTCCTGCAAAATTTTTAATCTGTCAAACTACACTGTGTCCCAATAAATCGGGCACCCTTTTTTTATAATGTGAATAAAACTGGTAAAAATTCACCGATTGTCAAAATTTCAAAACTGTTTTTATCCTGAGATAATTATCTACAAATTGGTAATTTATGAACGGCCCTCACTAAAAAATTACGTCACAATGACCTCGTTAATTTACATATCGAAACCAAATGTTAAAGAAAAAGTTGTGTTCGGTATACTTAACATTTGAATTCTCTGATGCAAAAGACGTAATTGTGACGGCAATATTCATGCCAGAAACTTCATATTTGAATCAGTGTAAGACAATTATCTCAGGATAAAAACAGTTTTGAAATTTTGAAAATCGATTAAGATTTGCCTGTTTTTTTCACGTTAAAAAAAGGGTGCCCGATTTATTGGGACACAGTGTACTTTCTATAATAATTATTAAGTGGTTCTTGGACGCATTTAAAATTGCAATACGTTGCATTCTAAGTAAGTACTGCATGGACGCATTTGAATCAGTTTTATTACGCCCTATATAGGCTATAATTAAGTCAGCTTCTCAACTTCAACTTAACTTCCTCAACTTCAGCGTTTTGCTGCAGACAGCATCCATCAGATGATTTGTCAGAAATATCGCTGGATAATACTTTAAAACATAAGAAAAACGACATAAAAGGTGTTTTAAATATTCAAAAGTCATATCATTTTTAATTTCAATCAATTTTATAACATTTGATTATTTTATGATTAATATGAAATTATGTTGAAATAATTAATAAAAAATAATATTGTAGACGTTTGTAATTTAATTTCTTAGAAGCTTTTTACTTGAAGGTTACTTACTCATGAGTTAGTGGTAGTCCTTCTCCTAAACCTGTAGAAAGAATTACGATGTGACGCAAATAATTTGTTATTACAGTGTTCGCTGAATAAAAGTTAAATATTACTAAATTAACATTAACTTTTCTTGCTAATTGTCAAAAGATTCTAACGGTCGACTTCAACTGTTCTGTCAGACGCTAGGTGTCGTTGGGGCTGGATTGTATGGAGCCTTTAAACACCTTTAAATCTATTTTATTACACTCTATAAATGGATACTGCTTTGACTTGTAATTATAATCAATTGCTCGCTTAGGTACCGGGTACATCGGTAAGAGCGCTGGCCGTGCGTATTCATTTATTCAAGAATTTATATAGCGCTTCTTTAATGGGGACTACTCTTAAGTGCTCCAGACTCTAGCGCGGCAGAAAAGGACAGTTTTGATTTTAATATAAAAAACGTGTTAGTAATAACCCCAGAAAGTGGACGTAGCTCTTGTGGGAGCCCATTCCAGACAACTGTATGCGCGCGACTCTGTGAAAGTAAGCGTACAGACCGCGGTTCGATTCCCGAAGGTGGCTAATTCAAAGATTCAAATTCTCTCGCTAGCACGGTCCGTCTACAGGGACCTAAATGGCGGTGACGACACTAATCATCTTTGATATGGCAGTGTCGTTAAAAATGTAACAACGCGCTTGTATATAAAATCTATCTGTCTCTTTATAGTGCATTATATTAAGTAATGCTTGAACACCTTTAACTCTTTCCTAATCCGCTTTATATTAAATACTGCTTTGAGTCATTTAACACAGTCAATTACATTATGTAATGCTTGGACACCTTTAACTCTTTCCTATTTCGCTCTATGTTAAGTACTGCTTGGATGCACTTAACACAGTAGGTCTTTTTTGCATTTTTGACGTCATTCCACTCTCGCTGTTAAGCACACAATCAAACTCTGTGGCCTGTCCACTGTTGAGACTAGCACTATTATAATCAATGCTAGTGTGGTCCAAGGATCCGGATTACGGCCATCAGAATTAGACATAAATGCATGAAACCTCCAAGCTATCTATTTTGAGAACGCACTTGTGTCCCCGAGGACCGAGCGAAACAACCTTAGAATACTTTTTCATTTATTTCTCCATTTTTATAGCCCCCTCAACTTCCTTCAAGCTCTATAATCAAAGGAGCTCCCGACTACAGTGCGGACACTGCATCGGAATTTCACGCCGAAGCGCTGAGCAATTGCGACGCGAGTGAAGGACTTGCCCAAGGTGGATTCGAACCTGCAACCCTCCGGCTGCAAGGCAATGAGCATACCCACAACACCACCGCTCCCAACAATAATGGGGGAAGGATTGAGTGGGTGCAAGACGGAAATGGGAATTGGGAGGAATGGATGGGATGAAGGAGTACGCGAGGAAGGAGGGAGTTTATGATGGACGGAATGAAGGACTAAAGAACAGAATGAATGAATGAATAAATGCACAAGTAAATGAATGAATGAATTAATTCATTTAAGAATAAATATATTTGTGCATAGCGTCACTCAAAGGATTAACCAAGCCTTATCCTTTACCAGAGGGCAGAGGAGGGGTGTGGGGGCAAATCCAGCCTTAGCCCCCATTCAAAAAAGTCTACAGAGCGTGCCCCTCCCCATCAGGTTTCAACAAAGACCCATCAGGTTTCAATGGTATATTTTCCAGACATTTTGACTAGTCATCAGAATTTTTGACAAGAAAACTTGTATATATTTCAAGGCAGGTTCGACCAACGGCTAACAAAGGTCATTAGTTTTTTTCCGGTGAAAATATCAACGAATTTTTGGCTTACCCGAGACCCACAATTTTGGCCCACCCTTCGAAAATTTCTGTATCCACCCCGTCCTTTACCATCATTGGAATGCCCTTATGGAATTCACTTCCCTCCACTCTGCTTGGGAATCTTCTTTCTGGATCGTTACTGACATTTCTCTCTTCCTAAACTGGGAGCGCTACTGAATGACCATGGCTGAGAGCGGCGCTGTGGAAAAAAATTTATTAAACTGCCATACAATTAGGGGGAAGGGCCCACCCTTAAGACTTTTCTTTTTCAAGGAGTTCTTCGCACTGGGAGCGGCTCTGATTAGGTTGTACTGTGAGAGGCGCTTTATAAATCTAAAAATGGAATAGAATAGAATAATGTAGACGCTTGTTATTTATTTACATGGGAGCTTTTATACTTCAAGGCTACTTACTCAGAAGCTTGGAAATGCCAGTCCCAAGCCTGTAGGAAGTAGGAGGATGTGATGCTAATAATATTTTTAATAACATTTGTCTTTGAATAAAAGTTATTACTTAATGAACATTAGTTTTTCTAGCTAATTGTCAAAAGATCAGGTCGACTTCAACTGTTCTGGCAGACGCTAGATGTCGTTAAGCGCTGGATAGTACGGTACCTTTAGACACCTTTAAATCTGTCTTACTATGTTCTATAATTAGATAGATACTGCTTTGACACATAATCCATCTATCTCATTCACCTAATCACCTTGTGCCGTCGATTCTTTGAACCATAGATGTAAAAAACGATGAAAACGAAATCAAAAAACGGTAAAAAACGACGTTTTTTCAAAATAATAAAAAATGACAAAAAAACGATAAAAAACGGAAACGGAAAATAATTTGACTTTGCTACATCTAAAACCGCATTTTAACCATGAAAATCTTGATTAGGAACATACTACACGTAGGCTATCTCTTAAATGATGATGTTAAACGATGAAATAATGACTTTTGTTAGCTGGATCCTTGAGAGTTGGCGGAAAACACAAGAAATACCAGAAACAAATTACAATTAAGGAAAATATTAATAGAAAGTAAATGTCTAAATAAAGATAAAGAAAAAAATAAAAAACGATAAAGAACGATGGGAAAAATAAAAAAAACGACAAAAACCACGTTTTTTGGGAGAGAATAAAAAAACGGAAAAAAGTTTTTTACAACTATGCTTTGAACCCTAGCGACCGCCATGGTCAACCTTCGCCACAATATTATTTAGAGTACCATTCCGTCGCGTCTCTCAGTTCCTCCAAGTTCATCTTCGTTCTCACGTGTATTTCCTCCATCCACCTTCTTCTTGGGCGTCCTCTCCTCCTTCCTCCCTCTCCGCAGGCCAGCATCATCTCCTTTTCCAAGCCGTTAGCTTGCATCACATGTCCGAAGAACGCCATCTTCTGCCTTGCCGCTCTATGCCCCAATGACATATTCCCTCTTGCTTGTCCTATCTCTCGTAATAAGGATTCATTTGTTCTTTTCTCGATCCATGGGGTTCTCTATATCCACATTTCGAGCATCAATTTTCTTTTCTAGGGCCTTTGTTTTTGTCCACGTTTCACAACATACAGCACCACTGGGAATATCATTGCCTGAATGCCTGTACAATTCTTGTTTTCGTCATCAGGCTCACGTGTTTATCCTTCCATATTTTCTCCAGGCCATTCGCTGCCCTCTTTCTCAATGTTATTCTCTGTCGTATCTCTCTGTCCACCATCGTTTTTATCATGGCTCCCAAGAAGCAGAAACTTGTCACCACCTCCAACTCCTCCCCGTCCACTTCAAAGCTTGTCCATTTCTCTGTGGTCATGATCTTGGTCTTCTTTAAGTTGAAAAACAATCCTGCTTTCTCACTTTCTGCTTTTAATTTTCTGATAATAGCTTTCAGGTCCTCCCCTTTCCCTACCATGGCAGTAGCGTTGTGTCGTCCGCATATCTTAGGTTATTCAGTGTTCTACCCGCTATCATCACTCCCGCGATTGTTTTCTCTAAGCCTGCTTTCCTCATTGTCATTTTGAGGAAAGCAGGCTTAGAGGAAACACAACGCTGTATCACTATATTGCACTATATTAAGTAATGCTTGGACACCTTCAACTCGTTCGTAATCCGCTCTATATTATATACTGCTTGAAGGCACTTAACAGTGTTTTTTTGCATTTTTGACGTCATTCCTCTCTCGCTGTTAAACTCTTGTGCCTGGATAGGGCATGCTATTATAGGCAATATAATTGGCGAATAAGCGTGGTCCAAAGACTGAAGCACACAACTCTGTGACCTGTCCACTGTTGAGATCAGCACCATTAGGGCTTTTTTTTAAAGAATTGTTAGAACTGCACAAGATCTTCTTTCTTTTCCCATCATCCATGGTAAATTACTTCCAATTGGAGGACAATGACCTTTTTGCTAGTTTTAAGTTTTAACTGTACAGATCTGCTTCTACAACTGCACAAATTCATTTAGAACTACACATTTTGTGTACAACTGCACGTTAAAAAAACCATGAGCACCATTAATGCCAGTGTGGTCCAACAAGGATCGGGATTATGACCATCAGAATTTGACACTAGTGCATCAGACATCCCAACTATCTATACTGAGAAAATACTTGTGAAGTACTTGGATGACACGTACTTAATTGCACCATCACGAATACGGTCAACCATCAGTGAAAAGTTGAAGTATTTTTGTCCACGTGGACCGAGCGAAGCAACCTTAGACTATTTTTCTCCATTTCTATAACGCTCCTTCTAGCTCTCTATATAATAATCAGAGGCACTCCCGACTACAGAGCGGACACTGCATTGGAGTTTCACGCCGAAGCGCACGAGCAATTGCAAGTGAAGGACTTGTCCAAGTTCCTTACGCAGCGAGGTGGATTCGAACCTCGAACTATCCGGCTCCAAGGCAACGACGCCACCACTACACCACCGCGCCCCACTTTGTCTCTAGAGTTCTGTTCAAACATAACAATATTATACTGTAGTGATTCAATTCAATTATTTCAATTCAATATATTAATTAAAAATATTGTTGAATATTATATATAACTAGCTGTTCCCAGCCACGCTTTGCTCTGGCAGAAAAGACGTCCCCCGCCGCTTTCGAAAATTAATTTGCGACTCGCTTATGACGTCACAGTACGCGAGCTCATTGATGTTTCGTCTGCTGTGTCTGAAATCTGGCAGCCCTGCTGTTTCGTTCAATTTGCAAATGGCGGGCGAACGGATTGCAAAGTTCACTTTTTGTGGAAACGATTGGTTTTTTTTCGGGGAAACAAATGTTGTGACCTTGCGGTATCGGAATGGAAGGTTTTGGTAAATTTTCAAAACTATTGGTGCGTCACTTTCGGCGTGATCGTGACCGCAGGATCGCAAAGTTTCATTTTTATATATATAGATTATGTGCTTGGACACCTTTAAATGCGTCTTATTACGTTCTATAGTAAGTTCCGGTACTGCTTGGACATAATATTATAAGAAATCGTCCCACGTTCTATATCAAGTACAGCTTTGACACCTTTAAATCAGACATATTACGGTTTATATTACGGATATTAACCACTGTCATTATGTTCGCTTTCCAATTTTCATGCTAAAAGAAAGGGAAATTGTAGTAATAATTATTATTAGAAGGTCAGATCGAAAAGACTCGTGATGTTAACTCCGCTCGCGATCATGTTTGCCAGTCCCAAGCCATGTGAATGAAGATGGTGATGCTATGCATGTCATTAATGTCGCATAATGTCGTCAAATATCTGTTATCCACTCGCAAGATGTCGCTAGACGCTGGAATCTATTTTAAACTGTGGACGCTTTGTATTATTTATATGTATGGACATTTCGTCTGTTTAGAGTGCAATGGTTCTAACTCCAATGCATTTAGCCATGGAGTTAGCACCATTGCACTCTAAACAGACGATTTATATATACGAAACGCTATTTGTTAGTATGTTTGTATGTGCACTTGTTATAGCGCCCCTTCCATATCTTGCTACTCAGAGGCGCTTCCGAATGCAGAGCGGACACTGCATCGGAGTTTCACGCCGAAGCGCTGAGCAATTGTGAGTGAAGGACTTTCCCTAGGTTCTTACGCAGCGAGGTGGATTCAAACCTCGAACCTTCCAGCTCCAAGGCAACGACGCCACCACTACACCACCGCGCCCCACGACACACGCAAGGGATATGTATACATAGACATTTATTTAGCACCTTACTATAACCTCACGAAAGCGCTCAACGCAGCTTTCGTCGACTCCGTCGTAGTAAAGATGATTTAGGATCGCCCTCCTCCTTTATTCAGGCTTGAGACTGGCACTGTCAGAGTTCGAGGCATGGGGTGAGTTATCGGTAACAATTATAATTATTATTTGATTTCGCTTTAATAACAACACTCGTATTTATAAAAAGATAATTAGTGTTGCCCTCTTCATTTCTCCACGCCTAGGGTCTGGCACTACAAAGGGTGGGACGCAGTGGTGTAGTTGGTATACTCGTCGCTTTGCAGCCGAAGGGTTGCCGGTTCGAATCCATGCACCTCAAGTTGTCGTGTAGGGACCTTGGGCAAGTCCTTCACTCGCAATTGCTCAGCGCTTCGGCGTGAAACACCGATGCAGTGTCCGCGCTGTAGTCGGGAGCGCCTCTGAGCAGCAACCTTGAAGGGGAGCTATAACAAGTTCTCTTACAAACAAACAAACAAAAAGGGTGGGGAGTGGCGTAATTCTGGTTTAAAATGTGTTGAATGTAATTTTTTTTGTGATTGTTGTTTTAATGAAGAACGTATTACTATTCGACGACGGAAAATACTTTCAATCAGACGACCACTACGAAGTTGAAATGTTGTAATGGATGGAAACAAATGGATGGAGAGAAGGGTTGCCTGTACAGTAAGTAGTGTCTTTATATACCTATGTCTGTCTGTCTGTCTGTCTATGTCGGTCTGTCTGTCTGTCTCTGTGTCTGTGTGTCTGTCTTTTTGTCTGTCTGTGTGATTGTCTCTGTGTCTGTCTGTGTGTCTGCTTGTCTGTCTGTCTGCCTATGTGTCTTTTCTGCCCTGTCCATTGCGCTCGAGGGAGAGGGGTTGCCTATACAGTATGCAGTGTCTTTATATACCTCTGTCTGTCTATGTTTGTCTGTCTGTGTGTCCTTATGTCTGTCTTAATGTGTCTGTCTGTTTGTCTGTCTGCCTAAGTGTCTTCTCTCCTCTGTCCATTACACTCGTTTTCTGTACAGTAAGTAGTGTCCTTATACCTGTCTGTCTGTCTCTGTCTTTCTCTGTCTGTCTGTCTCTGTCTCTGTCTTTCTCTGTCTGTCTGTCTCTGTCTCTGTCTTTCTCTGTCTGTCTGTCTCTGTTTCTGTCTCTCTCTGTCTGTCTGTCTCTCTCTGTCTGTCTGTCTCTCTCTGTCTCTCTCTCTCTGTCTTTCTCTCTCTCTCTCTCTCTGCGCTGTCAGCTTCCATCATCGTCTGCTAGCTATTTCCGGTGTTTACGATAATTCCCAATTTCCCGACACAGCGCATCTTTTTTCACTGCCTTCCTTCCCTTCGCCACATACAGTTTCTTGGTGTTGAAAACCAGTTTCAGGTGCAAAGAACGTAAACGTTTTTTCTTTCAGTGGGAACCGTTTCTCGGTCGGTATTCGCTCTGATCTTGAAAATAGACCGATAATTATTTCCTATGCAACTATGGGCTACATACAAGGCCGTAGTTAGGGGGGGGGGGGTGTTGGGGTTTGAACACCCCCGAAAATAAATAATGTAAAAATGAAATAATGCATTCACAATTATCGCGAGCTCTCATAGCGGGTTGTGTAATAATAATTATTGTCCTAATAATATTATACGCTGACTGTTTAAAGCTTAAACTGCATCCATGGTGACAGTAATGGTTAACACGCTGGCCAAGAGTGCGAGAGGTAGCAGGTTCGAGCCCCCGTTGGGTGGATTTGATTTGTATGCTGCTATTGGCGCCGTGTAATTATTGCAAAGCTGTCTGCTCAGTTGGTATTATTACTGCATAACTTGTAAATGTAAAGCGCAGTGCGTCTTGCAGGCGTTTCATTAAAAAGAAAAGATTATTAATAATACGAATTGAATTAATTCATTATTAAAATTTATATAGCGCCCCTTCAAAAAACTACTCAGAGGCGCTCCCTGCCCAGCCACGACTAAAGAAAAAAGATTTAAGGGACTTATTTAAGAAATAAAGATTGACTGGTCAGGTGGAGGAGATGGAGGTTAGAGGGGAGGTCATAATTTGAATGTAAGATGAGACTGAGAAAGTTGCGGTGTTACATGTCTGACTATGTCGTTTAAATCAAGAACCCATTGAGATTTTTCTGTGTGGGGCCAGTCCCATGCCCGGGAAAAGGAGGAGGGCGCCGCCAATCCTCTTTCTTTGTCTAATTATTATGACAGGCCGTCAACTTCAAGAAACATCAAACATCTCCGAAGATATTAAATCACTCCGTTCGTTGTTTGGCGGTGCCAGGACTAGACCAGAATAAATGGGAGGGCAACGCGAATTATCTTGTTGAATACGATGACAGTGGGAACCGTACAGCATTTTTCCATCCTGACGTTAACTGCCTATGATGATGAAGACGTCGTTAAACCGTTTTCTCCACAAAATTTACGAGTTGCAACGGGTGTGGGAGGAGGAAAGGTCGTTCTAAGATTATTTGCGAACGTAGTATTTATAATTATGTATCGACTCTAGATTGAGCTACGGCTTTGCATTCAACGAAGGACATTCTCTCATAAATTCGAATCGGCCTCGGAGCAAATTCGATGCGCCTGGAATAGGCTCGCTTCGTATAAAGTAACTCGCGTTATACTCGAGTCGGATAATCAAAGCAGCCGTGCAGGGAATTAGCGCAAAGATGAGAAATGAGTGCGTGAAAGGACGTTTAGCGGAAACATACCGCTTTGAAGGCGTGCGAAAGTCTCTTTTTCGAATCGACGTGTCGGACGAATTAGAGAGAAAAACATCCGGCCCGATGTTAAAAGACGTTAGCGGGGGAAAACCGGAAACAGCTGATAGACATACTGCATGTCGGGTATTTGGGGCACCGTAGCCGATTGTTTATAGACGGAATGTATGTATGCAATGCATGTATGTATATGGACATTTATGTAGCGCTATACAGTGACCTCACGAATTATACATCTAGATGGTATTATGGTTGTATGTATGTTTGTATGTGCACTTATTATAGCGCCCTTTCAATCTCTCTACTCCGAGGCGCTCCCGACTACAGTTACACACCGAAGCGCTGATCAATTGTGAGTGAAGGACTTGCCCGAGGTCCTTACGAGGCGAGGTGGATTCGAACCTCGAACCTTCTGACTCCAAGGCAACGACGCCACCACTACACCACCGCGCCCCACAATGTATGCAATGCATGCATATGTATATGGACATTTATACAGCACCATACAGTGACCTCACGAATTTTACATCTAGATGGTAGTAATCTTGAATGCGTCATCGTGAATTACATTACATCTTGGGTATTGTGTTTTTGTCCGTTTAGAGGAATGTCGCCCCTCTGGTCCTCCGTCTGGGGCGTGCTACAACGGGGGTCAGTGTAACGGAGGGTACACACAGCTATGCAACTGCCCGTCGGGATTCCAAGGCCCACGATGCCAGTATGGTAGGTGTATGCTCTGATCTAGTATTATGACCTATTATGATTACAGGCACAGGTTATACGAAATACGGCCCACTATAGCACGGCACGCAGGTCGGCTTTACAGCAGTGGGTTCGGTAGCTTGACACTAGAGGTGCGCGACCGGGGGAGGGGGCTATTCAAAAATTCAGTCTGCTTCTTGCACCCCCGGTCTAATTTTATTTAGTCTTATATTATATTATTATAGCATGATCTAATTCTAATGTCTGGCTGCACACACCAGAACCAGTCTTGCTTTAAATTTATTTTCACAAAATAATAAAGAACATTTTAAGAGTAATAATTATGTCCTCCTGTAGGTGCCCCACTTGGAGTATGGTGATAGTTATGACATTGAATTCTTTCAGATATAAACGAATGTGCAGTTAACAATGGCGGATGTCAACAGGAATGTTGGAATATTATCGGATCCTTTGTCTGTAAATGTCGACTTGGTTTCAATCTGTCCAGGGATGGGAAACGATGCGACGGTAATTAAGACATAAGCATTCTTACAGTAATAATAATTGTAATTAAAAATAAGTATGAAAAATAATAATAATTATAAAGTTAAATACAGCGCCATTGCATTTCGTGGCACTCCTTCACAAGTACATCTGTAGCTGTCCAGTTCTACTCTCTGTCTGTATATTTGTCCCTGTCTGTCTGTCTGTCTGTCTGATTTCACCGCACCATATGTTTCCTCAACAGACCACACTGTACCTGATCACACCACGCCATATGACAACACACCAGATCTGAGCACATTCATTCCTTCATTCTTTCATTCATTCCTTCATTCATTCGTTCATTCATTCATTCATTCATTCATTCATTCATTCAAGTATTTATATAGCGCCTCTTCAAGAAAACTACTCAGAGGCGCTCCCGGCTCCAGCACGACCAAATAGAACAGTTTTAAAGTGCTTATAGAATGTGTCTAAGCACATGACACCATATAACACCTATTCACATATTTACACCTCATCAGATCCCACTCTATGACAATACAATATTTATGTTTTTGTTTACTGCATTTATCCCTCTTCTTCTTCCAGATGTCGACGAGTGTCGTGTTTTTTCTCCTCGGTGCCAGGGCTCCTGTCTCAACACTCCAGGATCGTTTGTCTGCCAATGTCCGCCTGGAAAACAACTCCATGAAGATGGAAAGACTTGTGTTGGTAATAATGGTCAATCCACTTCACTCATTCCATGAGCTATTGTGTGTGAGGCACTCCTGGCATGGCTGTATTACGACGCCACATTATTATTATTATTCACAATAAGTTCCCTCAGTTGGAGTGCTGCTTTTCTTGGCATAGGCTACTCACTGTAGTGTACTTGCTTCAAATGCTGTTGGCATAGTGTTGGGAAGGATATCCTTTGAGGAAATTTAGACCTAATCAATTAGGTGATATGTGTTTAAAACATTATAGTTATCAGTGTCTACTTGCAGTTATACGCTTCTAGTGGCATTCTTGCGTATACCTAAAACAGCCATGGTCATTTTTTAGTGTGCAGTTCGACACAAAATGTGCAGTTCTAAATGGATTTGTACAGTTGTAGAATCACTTCTGTGCCTTAAGGAACTAATAACTAACTAATAACTAAAAAGGTCAATGTCATCCAATTGTGAATAACTTTACCATGGATGATGGATAGGAAAGAAGCTATTGTGCAATGTGCAGTTTAAAAATTCCTTTTTAAAAAAGCCTTGAATATAATCAACAGAAATACTGTGTTATACTTTGTAGTAAATATGCTTTATTGTAATTTTTTGTGTTATGTATTCTAGTCCAGGTAGAACGGAATGGTTGTAGCTTAAACAATGGTGGATGTCAACACATCTGTCTTCCTGACCAATCACGTATCAACCAATGTCGATGTCGGACTGGATTCTCTCTTAGGGAAGATGGAAAGTCCTGTCAAGGTTGGGATCTTGTTCATCCGTAGTATTGTATTGTAAGGATAAATTTATACAGCGCCACTCGCGGTGGTTTAGTTGTAAGTTCGGGTCTTTGTGTTTTATTTCTTTGAGTTATTTTGTTCTGATTTCATTCTATTATATAGTTATTTTAGTGTATTATTGTTGAATTGTGTTTTTTCATTGAGTTATATCAATGTATTTTATTTGATTTTATTGTGTATTGTGTATACTTTCAATTTTTTTTTCCGACCCAGCCCCGGTTACCCAGCTGGGGACGCGGACCTTGTTCATCCGGGCGTCGTCCGAGCCGGCATCCTTTCTCTTGTGTGTGTGACGTCATGCGATTGATTTCTGTCGTGTTTTTCTTTTTACGGCTGGTAGTATCTGCACCCTACCAACCAACCCTCCTCCTTTTTCCAGGCTTGGGACTGGCACAGGTTGCCCCGTGGCGGAGTTGTGTATACTAGTCCAGACAAATGGTTGTAGAATAAACAATGGTGTTAAGTGGCATTTTACTGTACCCTATTTCATTGTAGGCCTATTTTATGACATCTTTATTGCATTTTAGTCTATTTATTTGTATTGTAACGCTCGTAGGCCCACCTTTCTCCCGATCGGGGCGCTACTCCCGATCGTTGCCGTGGAGAGGTGGCCATACTTTTTAATAGGTGCGTTGGACCTGGGGCAATTGAACCGGTCAGACCAAATTCCTTTGGTCTCGCACCCGTGTTCGGGTTTATTTCTCCTCTAAGGGGAAAAGTGCCAAAGTTGATCGAGGTGTACGAGGGCGTAGGCACGGTCCTTGGTCGGTTGACAACCTCCGGACCGTAGTCCGGAATATCTGGGTCCGTTTGTGCACCTATTGTGAGCGTCCTAGTATTTGTTTCCTCCCATCTTTCCAACCTTTCTTCCAATTTCCTTCTTTCCTCCTTCTCCTCGTCTCGTCTATCAGTCACGTCAGTCAGGGTCTGTCTCATTCCCATAACCTCAGACCGAAACTCTTTTCTGTCTCTCTGGGTTTCAGTCATGTCTTCCAACATAGCCAACAGTTGCGCCTTTATATCTACTGATTCTTGCTTCATTCCTTTTAGGGCGTCACTCATTTTATCCAAATGTGCAACCAGTTGAGCATAAAGAGGTTCGAGGACCACTTCCGGGGAGGCATTCCTTACTTCTTCTTCTTCCTCTGAACTCAATTCCCCCTCAATTGCTAGTAAGTTTAGAGAAGGAGAAGCCATTTGCTTTATGATAATGTAATCAAGCAAAACATACGAAGTAATGCAATGGCTACGCCTAATTAGCACAGAAGAACAATATAATGAGAACCACTAAACTAAATAGAAGAGACTACCTACTCTAGATTAATATAGCAAAGTCATAACTCTAAGAAAGGGTTTGTAAAGTCACAACAATTATTACTGATAGTCCACTTAAGGTGCTAGACGGTTCTCTACCCGTTCGCCTAATATTCACGAGAATAATATTACATAGCACAAGTAACCACAACTCTCAAATATCATTCACTCATTCAGCCTATAGTAGCAACGTGAATATACAACAGTTCAAGCACACGTGGTTACTCTTGCAAATGTCCTTCATTCATTCAGCCTATAATGGTGAAGCGAATATTATACAATTCACGTACACGAGACTACACTCTCAAATGTCACTCATTCAACAAAGAGTAGCAAAATGATATTAAAGGTACCAAAGCCCTAGCTTCTGCCCGGAAACACCCTAGAACCCAGACAATGTTTTAGTCCTTAATTAAGCAGAGGCCTACAATTAAATATCTCTTTTCTCACAAATGAATAAACTTCACAGTACTACCCGTTCGAAAAGGGGCGTTTCCCGTCACTTCTCCAGACAGCATGACGAACGGAACTCGTCCAAATGTATTCTTCTGCCACAGCTGTGTCTTCCGTTGCAAGCACCGTCCTCCGTGGTTTCCTCTTCCTCCGTGGTTTCGAATATAAAGCTCTTAACTCAGCGAAACTATCGAAACCTAACTTCGCAGTTGCACAAGACTTTCTTCATGGTTCCAGAGTCACGTGACGACCTGCTCGCTCCGCTTCAAGGACAGTTCTGACCTCTCCGTCTGAATTCAACTCTCTTCTCCCTTCGTTCCAATCGAAGCTCAATCTTTTATACTGCATACGCCCTCTAGCGATTAAACTATCAGCCCGCCTTAAACACCAGCTGCCTTAATCCACTACAGAGCAAAAAGCCATCCAATGTAACGAGGTTAGAGTTCGTTACACTCTCTCCAGCTCGCCCCACAAAAATTCTGTACTCACAGAATTTTTCCTTAAGTAGGAACCCAATTCCTCTTAAACAATTAAACAACCATGCACACACACAATAAACGGAGGTCACAAAAATTCCCACTTAACTAACACAAAAAACAATCAATCATTCACCAAAACGGCAGAACAATTTCACACACGAATACAAACGCAAATAACAGCCACACAAATAATCTTCGGTCGCTACCAACAACGACTCACAATACAAAATAAACTCAAATGCTCAACTCCAGTTACACTCAAACAGCTGTAACTTCCATTCATCAATATGCAAAACACAAATAACCTCAAATCATAAACTCCAGTTACCACCAACGATAACTCTCACATACAACAATATGCAGAACAAAAGAATAAATTCCGGTTACCACCAACGATAACTCTCCTCATACGACAATATGCAATACAAAAGAATAAATTCCGGTTACCACCAACGATAACTCTCACATACAACAATATGCAATACAAAATAATAAATTCCGGTTACCACCAACGATAACTCTCACATACAACAATATACAATGCAAAAATTCCTCAAATTACTAATATTCCAGTTACACTTATACAGCCGTAACTTCTATACATCCGCAATATACAATGCAACGTTCATACAACACAGCAGCAAGCAACAACAACAACAAAAACATTATACACAATATACAACACACATCATAGCCTTCCAGGGCTACGATGGACACCGTGAAGAGACCGTTGTCCTCACTCCCGGCAGATTCTGAGCAGCGTCCCCGTCCGGTCCGAGCGACTCTCGGTACGGGCATTGACGGAACAAATGGAAACTCGATGCGCACTGGTAGCAGCGTTTCTGCGTGACCGGAAGTGGATTCCCGCTCACGTGACCCTCGCCATTCCAATTTCCCGTGGATTGCGAAGGAGGAAACGGAGGAGGAGGCGGATACAGGAACGGAGCAAGGGGGTAACTCGACGAGACTTCCGGCATCAACGGCGGAATCTGGGAGCGGACCGACTTCTCCAAGTTCTCGATCCTCAAAGCAAGATCCCGGGCCGTTGAATCCACCTCCCTCACTGAATGCACTCGGGAGGGCTGGCGATAAGGATTCTCGGATTTATTGAACGCAGACTTGTAGGCCTGGAACCGGATAGCAGTCTTTACAGCGTCGTCCAAGCTTTTGGGTTCCGCCTCTCGAACTTTCAAGGCGAGGGATGCGTCGAAGAGGGAATTCAGAAACGCCCTGGTCGCGATGGTTTCCAGGTGTACGGAGGAAGGTCCTGGGTAGGCGAAGGACACCAACCGTCGAATATCTTGCGCCACTGATATGATGTCCTCGGATTCTTTTTGCTTCCGATTTTCTAGCTGAGTTTGGAACATCGCAGTCTGTTCAGCATTACCGAATCTGGAACGAAGTTTCTCGATCAAGTCCTCGGCATTGGCTATAGAATCGTTATCTCGGTCCCAGAAGATCTGTTCCGCCTGAGCAGTCAAAGAGCAGTAGAGGTGATCCAGCTTCTCCTGCTCTGACCACTGGTTACTCCGACTGGCGATACGGAACTTCCGAATGAAGGGCTCCAGCTGTTCCCGTCCACTGAACTTCTCCAGCTTGATCACACTGCGCGGTTTCCCGGAGAAGTGAGCGTAGGTTGAAGAAACCGGATCCAGATGCGACGAATTGTTCCTGGGGACCGACGAATGCGGAAACTGCTCAGGTGGCGCCCCTCCATCCACCGTAGACAGAGTACCTGTAGGAGCTGCAATCGATTGTGTTTGGGTTGCGACGGTGACCTTCGCCGAGATGCTCTGCGTCGACGACGATGAATCTCCACCGGTTGTCCCAAGTTGAAGGCGTTCGTGACCGTTACCAGCTCTCGAGAAGCCATAGGACTGAGCTCCCACGCAGGTAG
Source organism: Lumbricus rubellus (assembly GCA_945859605.1). Classification (NCBI taxonomy): domain Eukaryota; kingdom Metazoa; phylum Annelida; class Clitellata; order Crassiclitellata; family Lumbricidae; genus Lumbricus; species Lumbricus rubellus. Next base: position 1,406,537 of record OX243821.1, read on the forward strand.
GACGATTCTGGCGACGACCAGCGAATTCGGCGCCCACGACTGGCTCCTCCCGGTAAGCATCACCTCTGATGAAAGCGTCTGGAAACGAAGGACCATTCTTGAACTTCGCCTCGTCCGCCGGGTTCCAAGGAAGGTAGGATGACAGAGGCAGCGAAGCGACGAATGAGGGCGTCACCGAAGTTTCTGAGTACGTTCTCAGTGCGTAAGTTGGTAGAAAGGACGGAATGGGGCGGCTTTCATAGGCGTTCATGACCCTCCCGTCACGACGTGCAGCATCCTCCGGGTTGGCTGACTCTCGTTGTGCCTGCTTCGCAGGGGAAAGCGGACCACGACGACGTTGAGACATCGCTTCCTCATTCGGCACACTCCTCCGGCATGGTCGTAGCATTGACGGAACACCGGGCTGCGAACTTTCCGGAATCGGTCGTTGTCTGACATCACGATCCACCGCCACAGATTTCGCCGGATCTTGAAACACAGACCATCTCACAGCAGTCACTGGGTCAACTGTTATTTGGGCTCTATCTAAACCCCAATTTTCCTCCCATAAAATATTCTTTAATTGTATTTCTCTGCTAGAATCATGGGTTAACTTATCAGGTTCATAGCATGCACCTCTAGAAAAATTAGTAAACCCTTCTGCACCTCTAGAAAGATTAGTAAACCCTTCTGCTCCTCTGGACAAATTATCAAGCTCATCTGCTCCTCTGGAAAAATTATCTATCCCTTCCACTCCTCTGGAAAAATCAACAATCCCATCCTCGTCGCCATTGTAACGCTCGTAGGCCTTTCTCCCGATCGGGGCGCTACTCCCGATCGTTGCCGTGGAGAGGTGGCCACACTTTTTAATAGGTGCGTTGGACCTGGGGCAATTGAACCGGTCAGACCAAATTCCTTTGGTCTCGCACCCGTGTTCGGGTTTATTTCTCCTCTAAGGGGAAAAGTGCCAAAGTTGATCGAGGTGTACGAGGGCGTAGGCACGGTCCTTGGTCGGTTGACAACCTCCGGACCGTAGTCCGGAATATCTGGGTCCGTTTGTGCACCTATTGTGAGCGTCCTAGTATTTGTTTCCTCCCATCTTTCCAACCTTTCTTCCAATTTCCTTCTTTCCTCCTTCTCCTCGTCTCGTCTATCAGTCACGTCAGTCAGGGTCTGTCTCATTCCCATAACCTCAGACCGAAACTCTTTTCTGTCTCTCTGGGTTTCAGTCATGTCTTCCAACATAGCCAACAGTTGCGCCTTTATATCTACTGATTCTTGCTTCATTCCTTTTAGGGCGTCACTCATTTTATCCAAATGTGCAACCAGTTGAGCATAAAGAGGTTCGAGGACCACTTCCGGGGAGGCATTCCTTACTTCTTCTTCTTCCTCTGAACTCAATTCCCCCTCAATTGCTAGTAAGTTTAGAGAAGGAGAAGCCATTTGCTTTATGATAATGTAATCAAGCAAAACATACGAAGTAATGCAATGGCTACGCCTAATTAGCACAGAAGAACAATATAATGAGAACCACTAAACTAAATAGAAGAGACTACCTACTCTAGATTAATATAGCAAAGTCATAACTCTAAGAAAGGGTTTGTAAAGTCACAACAATTATTACTGATAGTCCACTTAAGGTGCTAGACGGTTCTCTACCCGTTCGCCTAATATTCACGAGAATAATATTACATAGCACAAGTAACCACAACTCTCAAATATCATTCACTCATTCAGCCTATAGTAGCAACGTGAATATACAACAGTTCAAGCACACGTGGTTACTCTTGCAAATGTCCTTCATTCATTCAGCCTATAATGGTGAAGCGAATATTATACAATTCACGTACACGAGACTACACTCTCAAATGTCACTCATTCAACAAAGAGTAGCAAAATGATATTAAAGGTACCAAAGCCCTAGCTTCTGCCCGGAAACACCCTAGAACCCAGACAATGTTTTAGTCCTTAATTAAGCAGAGGCCTACAATTAAATATCTCTTTTCTCACAAATGAATAAACTTCACAGTACTACCCGTTCGAAAAGGGGCGTTTCCCGTCACTTCTCCAGACAGCATGACGAACGGAACTCGTCCAAATGTATTCTTCTGCCACAGCTGTGTCTTCCGTTGCAAGCACCGTCCTCCGTGGTTTCCTCTTCCTCCGTGGTTTCGAATATAAAGCTCTTAACTCAGCGAAACTATCGAAACCTAACTTCGCAGTTGCACAAGACTTTCTTCATGGTTCCAGAGTCACGTGACGACCTGCTCGCTCCGCTTCAAGGACAGTTCTGACCTCTCCGTCTGAATTCAACTCTCTTCTCCCTTCGTTCCAATCGAAGCTCAATCTTTTATACTGCATACGCCCTCTAGCGATTAAACTATCAGCCCGCCTTAAACACCAGCTGCCTTAATCCACTACAGAGCAAAAAGCCATCCCCTGTAACGAGGTTAGAGTTCGTTACAGTATGATGTGCCAATTTATTCTAATTTTATATGGTTGTGTTGTGTGTTCTAGTCCAGGTAGAACGGAATGGTTGTAGCGTAAACAATGGTGGCTGTCAACACATCTGTCTTCCTGACCAATCACGTATCAACCAATGTCGATGTCGAACTGGATTCTCTCTAAGGGAAGATGGAAAGACATGTCAAGGTTGGGAACTTGCTTCATTTTTACTTTTGCTTTTACTTAAGTAGCCTACATTTGCCCGATACTTTCAACAACACTACATGCACTTGTTCATCGGTAGTATTGTATCTGTAAATTTATATAGCGCCTCTCGCAGTGTTCACTAATCAGAGGCCAAGAGGGAATAATGGCCTTGAGCAGTGTTTAATCTAGTCACTCTGCTTTCGGAGGGGTGGAGGTCAGGTTTCTGAGGAGGTCAGGACCAACGGCAACCTGTGAAGTAGACACCGATGAACCGGTAATATTTTCTGACGACCTTTTTAGTGTCTTTATGTAAAATTTCCGATAACCTAATAAATCGGGTATCGTACTAAATTCTGTACTTTTAAATCTGATTACCTTTTAGTACATCGATGCTCGTATGCAATTCTTCGGTGGGGGCATTTGTTTTGACCTGTACGCTCGTAAACATCAGGTCTTGATTTTTCTCTGGGGTTTTCATTTCTGGGGAACTTCCACCCCCCAGAAATGCCTGGATAAAACACTTTGCTTGAGACATCGAAACGAGCCACTTACCCCACCAGTTAATAAGGAGGAATGCGTCGAAGGAGTAAGCTGGTTTCACAATGTAGGGCTCATGAAGGCAAAGACTCGCGTTTTAGCCATGGCAATCCTAGTCAAGTCCTAGCTACGGTGTGAAAATTTTGGGAAAATGACGGGTGGGGTTGGACTATATATGATTCACTTGGAATTGGGTGTGTAAAAAACAGACTTTACTATGGGACTCTAAGAAAGACTGGGGGTATTGAAATCCCCCAACCCCCCGCTACATGCCTAGCTACATGTATGAACTGTTTTCTGTATGCAAGTATGTAAGCTAATTTAATCAGTGCACGACGATTGTCGTACAGCGACGCAGGTAGGCCAACTGCAAATTGGCGCGCGGCGTCTGGACAGGTGATTGTCTGGACAGCGCGTGATGTCTAGACGAGCGTACGTTGAGTGTACAAGGAGGGAGTGGAAGTGAAGAAGGAGTGTTGTGTGTTGAGAGCCGTTGAGATAGGCTGTAATAGTTGTTGTTGAGTTGCGATAGAGTAGACTGATGAAGGTAGTAGTCGTGTAGTTGTTATGATAACGCAAGTGTAGTCATTGTTGTGTTGTTGCTGATCGTTTTACTTTACATCGGATTTTGGAGTATAATAAGAAGACTTAAACACGTCGTCGTTGTTGGTTACAAAACAGTGAAAGTCTGTAGATTCTTTACCTAGCCATTTAGCTAATGAAACAGTTATCTAGGGATAGGCCTATGCTACCACGAACTTATACGAAGAAGCTTCCGAAGAGACTGATAGGAGGAGGTGATAAGGAGGAGTATATCACATTTGGTGTCGTTGCGGTGAGATAACGATCCAAGTTGCAGGAGAACGATCCTAGTTACGAACGGCGGGTCTACGTGCCAAGTTACGAACGGAGGGATTCTATCCAATCAACAGACGTTGTGGAGGAACGGACGCTGTGAATTTATCGAGGAGCCGAGCACTCGGGAGAAGCAACGATACATCGAGCATCCGTACGTCAGTGAGAAACGACAACACAACGACTACAAGGTAGAAAAACTTGCTTGTCTATTGAAGTTTGCTTAAAGAATTGAAGTCAGTCAATTGCAAACATTTGAAGAGTAGCCTACTATTTATCGACTAGCATCAGTAAAGTAAAGAAGTAAGATGGAGAAACTTACGGAGAAAAAGCGAGCAAATATTAAGAAGATGTCTACTGATAGACTGATAAAACTGCTAATTGAAGCAGATCTAGACGCAGAAGAAGTCGAACAGATGTCGAGGGAAGAATTGATGAGAAATTTAGCCGAGGTTTGGGCTAAGAAAGAAGAAGAAGAAGAAGAAGGTGCTGTCGGAGGCGCTGCGGAGAAGCCAGTGGAGAAGCCTGAGGCACCGATGTCTATGGAGGCGTTGCTGCAATTCATGATAATGAAAGAGGAGCAGCGTAAACAAGAGGAGAAAGAGCGTAAACAAGAGGAGAAAGAGCGTAAACAAGAGGAGAAAGAGAAAGAGGAGCAACGAGCGGAAAGAGCAGAAAAATTAGAAAGGATAAGACAACAAGAGATAGACATGCAGAAGCAACAGTTCCAGCTTCAGTTAGAACAAATGAAAATAGATCGTGACGAAGCAGAACGACGAAGGCTGGAGTTAATGATAGAATATGAAAAAGCAAGGAGAAGCGATGAAGAAATACGGAGACAGCAGATCGAAGACAAAAAGGCTCGTGAGGAAGAAAAGGAAAAGATGCGTTTACAAGAACTGCAAAGAGCCGAAGAGATTCGACAGGAAGAATTCCAAGCCGAAAAAGACAATTTGGAAAAAGCAGAAAGAGAAAGAGAAGAACAGATGCAATTAGAACAAAAGAAACTTGCTATTAAGGAAGCTCAACTCCATGAGATGGCTATTGAAAAAGAAGAACGCAGAAAGCAGTTAGAACTGTTGCAGCAGAAGATTGAACAAGAAGAACTGCGTAGGATGGAAGATCAAAATAGACTGAGGAAGAAAGACGAAGACGATAGAAGAATCCGTGAGGAATCAGAACAAAATAGGCTTAGAGAAAGTGAGACAATGGTGTCAAAGATTAAGAAGATAGGTGATGCAATGAAACATGTGTTACCGAAGATGCCGTATGATATGATGGAAGTGCCATTATATTTTGAAACAGTTGAAAATGCATTCAATAGCTTCGCTGTGGAAAAGCAGTACTGGGTGAAATTGTTGTTGCCATTGATGACCCCGAGAGCGCGAACGGTATTGAATCGATTGTCATTTGAGAATTTAGATAAATACGATGCAGTGAAAGAGCACTTGTTGAAGGAATTCAAGTTAACAGCTCGTGAGTACAGGTCAAGGTTTGCAGATGCCAAGAAGACAGCCGAAGAAACGTATACGATGTTCACGGCTAGGCTGAAGAACCTGTTGAATTATTATGTCCGGAGTAGACGAGTGGACAAAGACTACGAGAAGCTGTTTGATTTGTTAGTGGCGGATAAGCTGAAAGAATGTTTACCTCCAGGTCCACTGCAGTTTGTCTTAGCAAAAGAGGGCACAGAATGCTTGGAAGCTAGTAATGTTGCAGACCTCGCAGACATACATGTAAACAATCGGATTGGTGTGATGTTCCAAGACAAACCGAAATACGAAGCATGGGGAAATAGCTCAAAGCCATTCAAGTGGAACAAGGATAGCAAAGACACCGGAAGCCAAGCCAAGAGTAATGATGCAAAGAAAGATAATTATTCTGGAAAGCAGTATTGGCAAGATAAGAAAGAGTCAACGTGGGACAGACAAGCCTACAATCGAACTCCGCCGCTGGGACGCCCAACAGAAAGTAATGCATCATACACGCCGTACAACAAGTGGGAGAACAATGAGCAAAGAAGTTTTATAAAGAAACGTTGCCACAACTGTCATTCCGACAAACACCTAATAAAACACTGCCAAGCACCAGGAGCGGCAAATCTGAGAAAGAGCTTTAGTAGGAGTGCAGAGAATTTGAGAGTAAACCAGATCCAAGTGATAAATGCACCTCCTGGTTGGGAAGAACAATACAACCGAGAAACGGAAGTGAAGTCGGTGATGAAATGTACACCACGGTTTATAATACAAAGTAAAGATGATTTTTCACTTATAAAGAAGATTGCCTTGCAGCATGTGACGGTAGAAATACGTGGAAATGATGGTCAGCCTATACGAGTCAAAGCATTGAGTGACTCTGGAACCGAGATACCAGTAATCAACGAGGAACTACTGAAAGGAACGACAGTAGAAGAAATCGGCAGAGTTCATCTGCAATGTGTAGCTGGAGAGCCGATTCCAGCTAAGTTGGTGAAAATCGAAGTGCGGATGAGTGGTCGTAACGAAGGAGCAGCTACAGAGGACAGGACAATAAATATCGCGCCATATTTAACTTTAGTGTGTGCCAGCATTCCAGCGGATCTGTGCAAAGAAAACAGGGAAAAGTTCTTGCTACATCCGGAGATAATTGCAGAATTGAAAGAGATTCCACCAGTGAGTGTATTGCAAGGGGAACTACAAGCGAATGTGACTACAAAAGCACAAAGTCGGAGAGCAGAAGTCGAAGGCGGAGAAGATGAAATGATAAACGAAAGTTCGCAAGAAGATGACACGGACAGCGAAGATGAACTCAGCATTCAAGATGACGAAGGAATAACACCCGAGAACAATGAAAATGAAGAAGTGATGGCTGCATGTGAACGAAATGATAGTGAAGATTTGGGGAGCGATGTGGAAATTGGTACGAGCATGAGAGAAATGTTTACGGAGAATACGAATGATGAAAAACAGGTGGAAAATGCAAAGAAATTGGAGAAACAAAAACAGTATGCCGGCCAATATAACAAGAAAGCAAAATATAAAGAATTCAAACCAGGAGAAAACGTCAACGTACTATATCCAACGTCAACCAACAAATTGATCTCACGATGGCATGGTCCATGTACAGTGCTACAAAGAAGATCCAAGTATTCGTATCTGGTGGACATGAATGAAAACGGCCGACGAATCGTCCATGCCAACAAAATGAGGAAGTTCATCGCAAGAACATTATCGTGTGGTCTCATCGTGGAAGAGGACGACGAATTCGGATCAGTGGTAGAACTACCATTGAAAGAAGACCAGGCAGAGACGACACAGAAATCGCTGCAATTGGACTATGAACAGATCGGACATCTTACCAGCGAGCAACAGAAATCACTTCAAGTGGGTGAGGAACAAATTAGCGATTTAGCAATCAAGATGTCTAAACAAGTGCTGTATGCAATGAGCCGTATGTAGATGACATTGAAGTACATTTTGATAATTGTCCTAATCATTTGAATGGACATTCTTTTAAGACAATTAGAATTGTTTCTGAAACAGATCAGATTGCATAATGTGATTTTATATATGTTTGAGGTTGGCAAACCATTTAATTTGTATTGTTATAGCAGTGACTTTGCTGTGGGAACTGTGCTGTCACAAGTGGACGATGAGGGGATAGAACGTCCCGTTTCATTTATCAGTCAGAAGCTGACAGATACCCAGAGGAGATGGGCGACGATTGAGAAGGAAGCCTATGCAATCATATGGGCTTTAAACAAATTGAAAGAAATTATTATTGGTTCCAAGATTAATGTGTTCACTGACCATAATCCTTTAGTTTATTTGACTGAGTCAATGTCGAAGTCTGCTAAGTTAGTCCGATGGTCTTTATCATTGCAAAATTTTGACATTCTGTTGAACTATAAGAAGGGAAAGCTGAATGTAGTAGCGGACTGCTTATCGAGATTGTAGTATAAGATATTTTGTGATTGCATTTAGTATAGGAATTGTTTGTATTTAGTTTAAGCATTATACGTTCGCTAATTTTTAAGATTAATTAGCTCTCTTCAAAAGAAAGGAAGGAGGTAATGTAAGCTAATTTAATCAGTGCACGACGATTGTCGTACAGCGACGCAGGTAGGCCAACTGCAAATTGGCGCGCGGCGTCTGGACAGGTGATTGCCTGGACAGCGCGTGATGTCTAGACGAGCGTACGTTGAGTGTACAAGGAGGGAGTGGAAGTGAAGAAGGAGTGTTGTGTGTTGAGAGCCGTTGAGATAGGCTGTAATAGTTGTTGTTGAGTTGCGATAGAGTAGACTGATGAAGGTAGTAGTCGTGTAGTTGTTATGATAACGCAAGTGTAGTCATTGTTGTGTTGTTGCTGATCGTTTTACTTTACATCGGATTTTGGAGTATAATAAGAAGACTTAAACACGTCGTCGTTGTTGGTTACAAAACAGTGAAAGTCTGTAGATTCTTTACCTAGCCATTTAGCTAATGAAACAGTTATCTAGGGATAGGCCTATGCTACCACGAACTTATACGAAGAAGCTTCCGAAGAGACTGATAGGAGGAGGTGATAAGGAGGAGTATATCACATAATTCACATAATTCTTTTTGTTTGTTTTTCCTCCAATCAGAGGTTGACGTCTGTAAGGTTGACGGAGGTGGATGCCAACACAGATGCGTCAACCAAGGAGGTCGACCGGTCTGCGAATGTCGCAAGGGTTATCGACTGGCACCTGATCAGAAGAACTGTATTGGTTGGTTGACTTGATACTTACACATTATGAATGAATGAATGAATGAATGAATGAATGAATGAATACATCAATCAATCAATCAATCAATCAATCAGAAGTTACAAAATTTATATAGCACCCCCTTCAAGATGTCTACTCAGAGACGCTCTCGGCTGAAGCGAAAGAAACAGTCTTGAACAGTTTGTGAAACTGTGAACAGTTTGGGAGGTGTGACTGAGGTGTCGCATAGTCAAGGGAAGCCTATTCAGTGTTCATGCCGGTTCTAACCCCGGCCCCTAAAAGTCGCCGGTCCTCTGCATTTTCCTCTGTCCTATCTCGTTTCACCTGATTACCAACCATAAATACGTCCATGGCTCACATTACAATTACAATTACATTACGTTTTGTTGTTGTTGTTGTGTTTTAGATGTGGATGAGTGTAAGACAGAGGGCAGTGTATGTTCGCAAGGTTGCGTTAATACGGATGGATCGTATTCGTGTGTCTGTACGCCAGGATATCAACTCGGAACAGATGGAATCTCATGCTACAGTAGGTGCGGCTTATCAAAGCTCAAGGCTAAGGCGAGGTATGGGGTAGAATTGAAGTTGGGTAGTAGAAGATAGGGAAAGAGGAATGTAGGGGAATGGATAGATAGAAAAGTTGTAAGGATAATAATTATTGGGTAATTATTGTATTATCATTTAGATATTTATAATGCACCTCTTGTAAGGTGAAGCGTTTAGAAGCGCTCCCAGTGCGCAAGACTCCACGAGAAGAAGCAGGATTTGAGAAGAGATAAAAAGATTGATAAAAGTGTAGAGCGAACGCAAGGAGAAAGTGCATTGCAAAGAGAATGGCCAATTGAGGCAAATGATCGAGACTGAGCCATAGCAGTTCTATAGCGAGGAACCATGAGGTCAAGTTTCTAAGTGAAGTCAGGGTAAGTGAAGCTAGGGTAAATACATACATGGCTGTTTTAGGCAAATTATGTATGACGCTAAAATGGTAGATTACCTTATTTTTTATTTTATTTTATTTTATTGTACTGTATCCTGTTGTATTGCATATATTGTGTACATGTAAGTATTGGTATTGCATTGCAACGATGTATACAGGGATCGATCTGGAGGTGATAGACAGATGTGCAACTGATAACGGAGGATGTGATCATGAATGTCGCAACACTGCAAATGGAAAAGTCTGTCTCTGCAATCCTGGTTACGTACTCGAAAACGACAGAGTAACATGCACAGGTAATCAAAGTCATCTGCTCAGGTAATCGCTAGTTGCGTTTTTGCATTATATTGCATTGTGTTTTATTTCATTGTGTTTTATTTTATTGGGTAATATTGTAATTTTATTGTATTTTATCATATTGGATTGTGTTTTATTTCTTTGAGTTATATTGTATTTATATCATTCTGTTATATTATTTTATTTTATTTTATTGTATTATGTTGTATTGTGTTTGATTTAATTGGGTTGTGTTGTATTTTTATTTTATTGCATTATATTGCATTGTGTTTTTATTTCATTTAGTTATTTTGTATTTGATTTCATTCTATTTTGTTGCATTTTATTTTATTGTATTATATTGCATTGCGTTTTTTTAATTGGGTCATATCAATGTATTTTATTTCATATTATTTAATTTCATTTTGTTGTGTTTTGTATTCTAGTTCAGGTAGAACGGAATGGTTGTAATGTAAACAATGGTGGATGTCAACACATCTGTCTTCCTGACCAATCACGTATCAACCAATGTCGATGTAGGACTGGATTCTCCCTTAGGGAAGATGGAAAGACATGTCAAGGTTGGGAACTTCTCCATCGGTATAGTATTGTATTGTATCTATAAATTTATATAGCTCCTCTCGTCGTGTATTGATTGATTGATTCCGAAAATTTATATATGCCCTAGTGCTTCTTCAAGAAATCCTACTCAGAGGCGCTCTCTGCGCTGGCCTACAATAATACATTAAAATGCGTGATGATAAGTGTCATTGCGAACAAACATGTTACACCAGTTAGAAAACAAGACACAGATGTAGGCCCAGTGGTAAGTTCGGCTCCTTGTGAACGAATGGTGGTTGGCTTGTTAAACTATAATTGGTCATAATTTTTTTTTAAATCTGCTTGTCATTTCGTTTCAGTTTGCTTTCGTTTCATGTGTAACATGTTGTGCTTTGCACTGTTTTACAACAGCCAAAATGTTTTTGAGAAAGGAAGGGTCAATCCAGCCTCAGCGGGTCCATACGACCTTTTTGGATTGATCCTTTGACTTATGCACCGATCACTCGAAAGTCATTGAGTTTGTACTGATTACCGTTATTGTGTATGTGTTTGATGCTTTGTCAATAAACGGCTTACTTACTTACTTACTTACTTACTTACTTACTTACTTACTTACTTACTTACTTACTTACTTACTTTACTTTGGTTACTTACTTACTTCCAACTTACTTACTTACTTTACTTTGCTTGCTTACTTACTTACTTACTTACTTACTCACTTACTTACTTACTTACTTACACTGTTTTCTACTTGCACGCAACTAAATCCTGATTCGTTTTCCATTTGTTTGTTTTTCGACCCAATCAGAGGTTGACCTCTGTAAGGTTGACGGAGGTGGATGTCAACACAGATGCGTCAACCAAGGAGGTCGACCATTCTGCGAGTGTCGCAAAGGTTATCGACTGGCACCTGATCAGAAGAACTGCATTGGTTGGTACACGCCATCCTCATCTATAGGCCTACTATAAATCAGTGGTGGTCTAGTGGTGGCGTCGTTGCCTTGGAGCCGGAAGGTTCGAGGTTCGATTCCACCTCGCCGCGTAAGGACCTTGGGCAAGTCCTTCACTTACAATTGCTCAAGGCTTTGGCGTGAAACTCCGATGCAGTGTCCGCTCTGCATCGGGAGCGCCTCTGAGTAGAGAGAGCTTGAAGGGGCGCTATAACAAGTGCACATACAAACAAAACAAACAAATCCGAAATTCGAAAGTTTTCTGTTGCTGTGTATGTAAGCCCGTTCCAAGAAAGGCTCCGAAGCGGCTTCATTTCGTACGACGAAACAATTTTTTTTATCTTCTCATGCGAATTTGTAGGTCAGCGCGACTATTTTCAGCGCTCAAGTCACTTTAGAACCCGAGTTATGGAGATTTTAAGTTTCGATAATTATGATAACTTCTGAGAAATTTATACGCCATTAACAGACGTATAATTATAGGCTGCAAACACGCTGCAACGATAGTAGGCTGCATTATTCTTGCCGATATTTAATATCTGTTGACGACGTCATTCTGACGTCATTTCTAGCCGTAGACGTGTCACGTGGTCATCGTCGATAATAACATATCAAGCCGATCTGCAAAAATAATGTAAAATATGACCACAATAACAACAAAATGATGAGCTTAATGATTATTAATAATTATCGGAGTGTGGTTGGCAGCAACGGGAACTTTGTCGGGGAACGCTGGGTGGAGCGGATAAGCTGGTGCTCTGCGCTAAGTGCGCTTGGCTATTGATTAGCGATTTAGAAGTTCGGGGATTACGATTACGAATACGATTAAGCGTTACAATTACGATTACATTACGTTCTCTTGTTGTTGTTGTGTTTGTAGACGTGGATGAGTGTAAGACAGAGGGCAGTGTATGTTCACAAGGTTGCGTTAACACGGATGGATCGTATTCGTGTGTTTGTTTGCCAGGATATCAACTGGGAACAGATGGAATCTCTTGCTACAGTAGGTGCGGCTTCTCAAAATGTAAGGGTAAGGCAAGGTATGGGGGAGGGGGGGAATTGAGGTTGGATAAGAGAATATAGGGAAGGGGAACCTGGGGAAAAAGAAAGAAAGATAGCCCCTTGATTACCGCCCGTAAATACGCCCATGCCTTACATTACAATTACGTCTTCGTTACATGACATTTTGTTGTTGCCGCTTATCACGGTCAGGCTTAGGCGAGGTATGGGAGGGGGGAATTGAGGTTGGGTATGAAAAGATTGGAAAGGGAATTGAAAGGAAGATAGGAAAGATAATGGTATAGTTATTGGGTAAATGAAACGGTAGGATAAGTGAAGGCTGGGAAAAGGAAGGAAGGAAGGAAGGAAGGAAGGAAGGAAGGTAGGAAAGAAGGAAGGAAAGAGGGAGGGATGGAGGGAACAGGGAAGGAGGGAAGGAAGGGTAGTTGGTGTGCAGAGAAGGTGAAGGATTAGACATGCAAGGCAAGCGATTAGTGAAGGAGGAAAATGTAAAGCAGGGAAAGCCCTACAGGTATCATATTACAATGACCATTGACCATGCTAAAATTATAGATTACCATTTTTGTTGTGTTGTATTGTACTGTATCCTGTAGTATAGTTTTATAGTACATCATTCATTTTGCATTGTATTTTATCATATTGTCGCCTATTGTACTGTATTATATTGTCTTGTATTTTATTTTATCGTCTTGCATTCATGCATTGTATTGTATTGCATTGTATTGTATTGTATTGCAACGATGTATAGGGATTGGTCTGGAAGTGATAGACAGATGTGCAACTGATAACGGAGGATGTGATCATGAATGTCGTAACACTGCAAATGGAAGAGTCTGTCTCTGCAATCCGGGATACGTCCTCGAAATCGACAGAGTAACTTGCTCAGGTAATCATAATCGTACTTGTGGTTGTGACTTGTGTTTTCATTGTATTGCATTGCATTGTATTGAAACATTTATAAAGCGCCTCTAGTAGGGTGAACTGTTCAGGGGCACTCCCAATGCGTAAGGCCCCGCGAGAAGAGGCAGGTTTTGAGAAGAGACAAAGCAGAGGAGAGACTGCCAGACAGAAGTGTAGAGCGAACAGAAGAAGAAAGAGCATTCCAAAGAGAACCGTTATCGTAATCTTCAAATTTCTAGAGCGCTACTCGAAAGCCAAGCGCGGGGAACCAGCTTATTCACGAGCGCTGCGTTGAGTCAAACGAGTTGTCCGCAAGAGTAGGCCATGGTGTTCCGGGAAGGACCAGTTGAGACAAATCATCGAGACTGAACCTTAGCAGTTCTATGGGTACTAACTACTAAGCATTGTGTGGTAAGATATTGTGTTCCAAATTGTATTATATTACATTGCTTTGTGTTTTATTTTTCTGAGTTAACTTTTTTTAGAATGATTAATCGTCAGGCATTAGAGATAAAAGAAAACATTTTATTGAATCTGACCGAAAATTGCTTGTAAACTGAAATTTCGGCATATGAAGTTTAAATATTCATAACTTTTTATCCGTTCAACTTTACCTCCTGAAATTTTTGAATCATATTCTTAATCCAATTCTCTAAATATATGGAAAGGTTTAGCTTGATATGTCCTCAGATAGTAGAGATATATGCAAAACAATTTTGCTTAGTTTTTCTGAACCACTGTGTAAACTCTTATATAGTTATATTTTATTTTATTTTATTGTGTATTTTAGCTGAGAAGATCGGTTGCAACGTAGACAATGGTGGTTGTCAGCACATCTGCTTACCTGACAATGGTCATCATTTCTACCATTGTCGATGTCGACCTGGATTCTCATTAAGGGAAGACGGAAAGACTTGCCAGGGTAAACATCAGTACCATCTATCGCTTTAGAGGAATAAATTTTAAAAAACTTTTCTGACTCGCGCAGCATGATTATTTTTCAACAATCCGTCTTCTACTGTGACAGGAATCATTCTCATCAATCTGTTTTCCAGTTAGGCAAGAAATCATTTAATAAATCAAGCTTCCATTTTACCAATTTTTCTTTGGATAGATAGAAAAATGGAAGGGAAACGAACAAGAGGAAGACCACGACAGATGTTGCTGGACACGCTGATGAAGAAGATCGGATATCAAAGACTAAAAGAGAAGGCCCAGCGGAGGGAAGAGTGGCGACATTGGACAGCCGAACCTGCCTAGGGGCAGAGAACCAGAAGAAGAAGAAGATTTTACCAATAACTGTTTATTTTTCAATCCAGCTTCTCTTTAAATAACAATGCGACATCTTTGATCTTGATTTTGGTTCATTAACCAACATCCCGATTTCATTTTCTGTTTGTTTGTTTTTCAATCGATCAGAGGTTGACCCGTGCAGGGTTGACGGACGTGGATGTCAACACAGATGCGTCAACCAAGGAGGTCGAGCGGTCTGCGAATGTCGCAAAGGTTATCGATTGGCACCTGATCAGAAGAACTGTTTAGGTTGGTACAATCCATTCTTATCCACATGTAGTACCCCTTATTTTTATGGGGGTGAGTGGGAAGTTCGGGTTTATGTTGACGGTCAGCCGGAAAAAACGATCGTTTTTGGCGGGTGGCAACCGCAGAGCCGGACGCATGTTAACATCACCTCTCGAATTTTTCTGGGACGGGGATGCCATTCTTTTTGGGTGGGGCAAGGTCTGATCCAGGAGGGGGCAATCCCGCCATGGAACCGCCCATGTAAAGAATTTCACCCCCTAAGCCAAGAATTTTGGCCCCCATTCCGTCCAAAGTTTCTGTATCCGCCCCTGGGGAGGGACTCCCAAAGACGCCTAAATAAACACTGCTCATCTTCGATATGAACTTCTATAGATTGCTGGATATATGCTCAACCTAAATAAGGTTTCCTGATTTGTATTTTATTTACGGTTACGACTTGAACGAGAATCGTTGGATCTTTATTCTCCCTGTATTGAAGGGGAACACATAGGTTATCCCACTCCCTCTGATCCTATGGTAACTCGACCCGGACCACAGCTGCGCTCGAGAATAAGCTGGTGCCCCGCACTTGGCTTTCGAGTTTGAAGCAATATGATGTAATGCAATGGAACACAATACCATACATCGAAATACAGCCACAGACAATACCGTTCACATTACGATTACGAATAAGCGTTACAATAACGGTTGCGCTACATTACGTTTTGTTGTTGCTATTGTTGTAGATGTGGATGAGTGTAAGACAGAGGAGGGCAGTGTATGTTCACAAGGTTGCGTTAACACGGATGGATCGTATTCATGTGTCTGTATGCCAGGATATCAACTTGGAACAGATGGAATCACTTGCTACAGTAAGTAGAACTTCTCATGGGAAAAGCTAAATCAAGGGAAATAAGGAATGTGGAGTAGGAGTAGGAGAAGGGGATCGTATGCAAGAAAAGGGAGGTTCCAGTTCCAGGACAATCAGAAGCTGGACAATTCGGAGCGGACAATAATGTATTATTTGCTGCATTGCATCATCTGGTATCGTATTGCGTTGTATTCTTTTTTGTTTGTATGTACACTTTTTATAGTGTCCCTTCAAGCTCTCTCTTCTACTCAGATGCGTTTCCGAATGCAGAGCGGACACTGCATCGGAGTTTCATGCTGAAGCACTGAGCAATTGCGAGTGAAGGACTTGCCCAAGGTCCCTATGCCGGGGCTTGAGGGTGGATTCGAATCTGGAACCTTCCGGCTTTTGTACTATATGATCTTGTATTTTATTACATGGTATTCTACCCTGTTGTATTGTATCACCTTGTATTGTATCCTAACGCATTGTAATGTATTGTATCACCTTGTATAGTGTTGCGTTGCATCCTCTTGCATTGCATTGTAAGTGTTGGTGATGTAAACAGGGATTGATCTGGAGGTGATAGACAGTAGCTGTGAAGTTGATAACGGAGGATGTGATCACGAATGTCGCAACACTGCGATTGGAAGAGTCTGTCACTGCAATCCGGGATATGTCCTCGAAAACGACAGAGTAACATGCACAGGTAATTAATCAAAGTTACCTGCTCGTGTAATCGCAAGTTGCGTTATTGTATTATAATTGTTGCATTGGTCTTATAATATCATTGGGTTATATTGTATTTATTTTATGTTATTGAACCCTATATTGAATTGTGTTTTATTTTGTTGGGTTGTATTTTATTTTATTGTGTTTTGTTTCATTGGGTTTAATCCTAATTGCAAGTGTTATCGCCCCGTCAAGATTTCTACTCAGAGTCGCTCCCGACTACAGCGCTTATACTGAATCGGAGTTTCACGCTGTGAGTGAAGGACTTGAACGGGGTCCCTATACTCGGCAGCTTGATTTGGATTCGAACCCGCAACCTTCCGGTTCCACGGCACCAAACATATCAATCAAACTTTGTTTCATTAATAAATTCTCAACTTTTTTTTTGCCGTAGCCTGGCTCGGAACGCTCCTGAGTTGCTTTCTTGAAGGGGCGCTATAAATTAAAAGTCCATGGAATAAATGAACGAATGAATGAATAAAAGAATGAAATAGTAGCAGTTTCCGGAATGAATAACTGAATGACTATGCGACACCTCCCAAGCTGTTCTCAATTTCACAAACTGTTGAAGACCATAGCTCGATGCGTACGCGTACCTTATATAAGGTACGCGTATCATACGTGCGTACCTTTCAAAGAATAAAATACGCGTACCATACGCGTATTTTATTTCTGAGTATAATTATAGGTCTATGTCAGTGTTTTGTTATTATTGTGCACTGTTCACTTTTGCATAATTGCATACAAAGACACAGAATATCATCAATAAGTTGAGTAAGCTTACTTGACAAGTGACCAAAGTAGTGTTAAGTAGTTTTTTTGTACATTTTAATAAAAACTTCGTGATAGCACCATATGTAATGTTTCATGCACAAATGCACAATGACTTATAGCATGTGCCACGGTTAAGTGTTGTACCGTACCTTTTACACCTTTTACGTGCCCTTCAGTAAGGTACATTAAAATACGTACGTACCTTTCAAACAATAAAATACGCGCCATACGTACCCTCGAGCTATGTTGAAGACTGATTTTTTCCCGCTTGATATCGGCCGGGAGCGCCTCTGGGTAGGCACTTTAAGGGGCGCTATATAAATTCTGATTTATTTATTGATTCTTTATGAATGTACTCTTTCTAGACACCAATGAGTGTGACGACATTTCAAATGGTGGCTGCCATCACATCTGTATCAACACTGACGGATCGTTTGAATGTCTATGCCATGAAGGATTCAGGCTGGACGTGGACAAACGAAACTGTGCATCCAGTGAGTTACGGATGTTATTGTCTTATTATTATTGTTGCATTAGTGTTATTATTATTGTTATTATTATTGTTTTTATTTTATTATTATTGTTTTTATTGTTATTATTGTTATTAATATTGTTGTTATTGTTATTATTATTATTATTATTATTATTATTATTATTATTATTATTATTATTATTATTATTATTATTATTATTTTTTTTTTTTTTTTTATTTTTTTTTATTTTTGCCCCGAGGCAACTATTAATTATTATTATTATTATTATTATTATTAAAATTTTTCCGAAGTAGTTTATTTCATTTTTATTATTATTATTTTTTTATGCCCCGAGGTATTTAGGATCCCTCAGGGACTTAAATATTAATTAAGAGCAAAATAAAAAAAAAACATCTGGAACGGCACATAATCGTCGTTACTACTGCTACTGCTATTGTCACTGCTACTATTAATTATTGTTAATATCACTTTTATTATTGTTGTGCACCATTTTTATTCTTCGCACCCATTCCAAAATCAACTGATGACCATTCTGTTCAAATGATTTATTGATTGATTGTTTAATTGATAAACCAAATGATTAATTGATTGATTATTTGATTGATAAATTTACTGACAAATTGATTGTTTGATTGTTTTTGTTGACGTGTAGTCGTATCTGACCACATTCCAAGAACCCCTTCCCGTCCAAAGCCACGTGTGGAGTTGAAGGTCATTTCCCGACTCCAGTTTCAGACGACTCTCTTTCCGATCGTTGCTCTCACAGAAGACTTTCCACCGCCGCACCAGGCCTTCCAGGAACCGCAAGTCAAATTAGGTAAGGTCGGAAAGTAGGTCAGTCTTAATAATTATGCATCTAGGTCGGGTCAGATCCGAAAGTAGTTCGCTGTTTCAAGTTAAGGTTTTTCGCCAATCGCATTTTTTTCTGTGGTCCGCATTGGATCATTTAAAAAATATTTTTCTGGTGTTTTTGTTTGCTTTGTAGGTTCTAATCTCCTTAGAATTTACGATTTTGCTGAATGTGATTAACCAATCTCTGTTGCATGCCGTCTTGTGCCTAGAGGTCACACCACAATGTTTCTTTCTCACTTAAGAGCTGTCTTATTTAGCCGTTGTTGAACTGGGAGCGCTTCTGAGTAGATTACCTTGATGGTGCGCTATAGATGTAAAAAGTCAGTAATAATAATGATAATAATTACTTTGATTATATTATACCCCAGGCTTCGAAATGACACTTGCACTGCGTCCTCTTAGAATAGATCAGTTTAATCTATTTGATCTCTTTGTTCCCCACGTCTGGCCTGCCATGCCTCAATCCAGATCATTAAATTTACTTGCATAGGTCATATTCATGCCTACATGCATTCATAGTAACATACATTATATTATACATCTTTACAGATACATATGCATTCATACATATTATATAGCCTACCTGCATGCACACGCAAATACAGACATACATATATGCAATGCGTTCATACATACCTGCATTCACACACAAATACATACATACATACATACATAAGTATTACATATATGCAATGCATACATACATAAAAAATGTCATACATACATACATGTACATTGTCATACAGAAATACATACATACATGGTTATATCCTTATATATACATAGAGTCCATTCATACCACATATCAAAATATTTTTATACTATGCATTCTTGGTCGAAATGCATCTTCAATGTTCACTATACATAGATAATGTTATTGTCATTTTAAAACATCGAATTTTTAAGGTTTTCGACGAAAATGTTATCTTTATTCCGTGCGTAGGAATAAAGATACATTCGCGGAGAGGTAGGTAAGATTCAAGCACAAAAGCATGAATGGATTTTGGTTTTTGTTGACTATTTCTCTTTCTTCCCCTCTTCTATGTTTCTGAGTCAGATGTCTTATTTGGTTTGGTATTACAATGCTGTGTCATAACAAAAGATTGTTAGCTTTTCCCTCCTCTTTTCTCCGGTGTTTGGCCTTGCACTTTCACATTGCTGATGATTGTTAATTTGTTGCTAAACTTTTCTATAACTGTCTATCCCCTAAAAGTCGCTGGGGTGCTGGGCATTTGCCGCACTGCCCTCCCTCTCGGCGGCCATGAATTATACCACTCCGGCGGCCATGAATTATACCACTCCCTATTACCACCGCTACGAACTCACCATACTATTGTAATTATAAGAATATTTAATGATATTAACGATGATATTTTCCTCTCCGCGTCTTAAAACTGCTTATTTTCTCTGGGTCTATAACACTGGGAGCGCCTCTGATTGGTGTGCACTGTTTAAGGCGCTATATAAATTCATAGATAAAATCAACACAATTATTGTGACCTTTTTGAATATGGATACATAATAATTATTTTGACGACCGCTTATTATAGCAAAGTGAACACTTGGTAACAGGATTAATTAGTATTTTTCATCAAGTTCCATATCTATATTGCGTCGTTAATACCATTTAAAGGGTGTATAATTTGATCGTTAAGTCTATTCGGGTTGAGTCGAAATTATTTTTATTTGAGATTAAACTGCTTTAAAAAGGTGTGTAAAAATTTATTGTGTCTCAAATTTGATCAAGCTGTAGGCCTATTCAAGAAATTCATGATCGTTTTCTGGAGAGGGGATGGATTTGGGAGGTTACGTTTGTGGCGAGGGAATGGGGTCATGGTCCTGTGGGGACCTGTTGAAATATTGGTGTAGACTTCAAATGTGCGGTGGTAATTCCGTCTGCGTGTCACGCTTTTCCTCTGGGTAGGGATGTTAAAAACGCGCTATATAAATTTTGTTTATTGGTTGAAGATATCGAATTTTTTCTAACTTAAATTATTTCTTTACAAACTGGGCTTTTAATGGTATTTTTGAACTGCAAAGCCCTAACCTTTCCTTCCATCCCTTATGGTCAATTACTCCCATTCGGACGAGTGTGACCTGCTTACTGTTTTAACTACACATAAGTGCTTCTACAGCTGCACAAATTAAATCCATTTAAAACTGCACATTTTGTGTAGAACTGCATGCTTAAAATAC
This sequence comes from Lumbricus rubellus, assembly GCA_945859605.1. Classification (NCBI taxonomy): domain Eukaryota; kingdom Metazoa; phylum Annelida; class Clitellata; order Crassiclitellata; family Lumbricidae; genus Lumbricus; species Lumbricus rubellus. The sequence goes on from OX243821.1 coordinate 1,427,349, forward strand.
CCTTGCTGGTTTCTTTTAAAAATAAACTTTCTACTTCAGTTCGGCTGTTTTACGAATGAATTGCTAATATTTCTGATCTATTACTAAAGAGTTTTCTTCGTTTATAAAAAATACTATTGTCTAAGGCTGCCACCTCCCACTTTCTTCCTTCGCTAGCATCGTGAGTTCTTACGCTGTATCTTCCTTCACTTAAATGCTATTTATAACATTCAGTTCCGTTCGTCTTATTTGTGGGGCGCGGTGGTGTAGTGAGTATGTTCGTTGCCTTGCAACCGGAGGGTTGCAGGTTCGAATCCACTTTTATCCCTGAAAATGAACACTGAATGAGAAAGATTCAGCATTTACATAACGTTATGTGTACTGGCAATGATAAGTTAAGGACCGGTCTCCGTTTTAGAAATTTGTGAACTTAAGAATGAAAGGCGCAATCAGCCGCGCTTAGCTACCTTTTTATCAATATCCAGATCATTATAAATAATATAATTCAGTGCAATTTTTAAGTAAAATAAACAAGATGTGTCTCATCTGGCAGTGCCAGTTCCAAGTCTAGATAAATTAGGGGGAGATGCCAACTCTCCTTGTTTGACACAGAAACTAACAATCTACATGTATATCTTAAAGTCACTATATAGTGGGGCGCGGTGGTGTAGTGAGTATATTCGTTGCCTTGCAGCCGGAGGGTTCCAGGTTCGAATCCACCTCAAGTCGCCGCGTAGGAACCTTGCGCAGTTCCTTCACTCGCAATTGCTCAGGCGCTTCGGCGTGAAACTCCTATGTAGTGTCCGCGCTGTAGTTGGGAGCGCCCCACTATATAGTTTGTTAATTTCTGTGTCAAGCAAGGATAGTTGGCGTCTCCCCCTGATTATTCGAGACTTGGAACTGGCACTGCCAGAAGAGATAATTTTATAGCTGAGTTGTTTTACCGTACCGATTCCACCTTTATATTAACAAAATTCAAATGGTTTATATTATTTATAATAATCTTCTATCGACAAAAAGGTGTGCAAGCGCGACTGACTGCGCCTTTAATTTCAAAGTTAACAATTTTCGGAAACCGAAACGGAACCTTAACTTATCATTGCCAGTAGCCTACATATAACGCTGTGGAAATTCTTTATCGTTCTCTTTTGGTGTTCATTTTTAGGGATAAAAGTTGTTTAAAAACATGAAAATTTCGCGGTGATCAACTGTATCAAGATGCTTTCTGATGACCCACTATGTGATGAAGGAAATTTGTTAATAACATATTATTGTTTTTACTATTACGAGTTGGCCTATTGGAAGCAAGTCTTTGTAACAATCTGGTATTTTCTTGTCGGAATCGTTTCACACAACTGTTTGCAGCGCGAAATTGATCATTAATATAGAACAGGTGACTCAATATGTGACGGTGTCTAAAGCGCGGCTTGAATTTAGCATTAATTTATTCCATGTGGTCGCCTGTCTGCCATGGAATTACGCGGAGACTTTAAGAACAAGCGGAGCAATAAATCTTCGTTGTGTTGTCGCCCTCCTCCTATCTATTAGCTTGGGACTGGCATTACAGCAGATATTAGCGACATCTCACTACAATAAAGGCCGTTAATGTCAGCAGGAATTAATTTCATTTGAAATCTTTAGTAGTTCCAGTTTAGCGGCACTGTGTGGTAACGAAGGTCATTAGCGTCGCCCTCCTCCTTCATCCACACTTTGGACTGGCACTGGGGGAAATCCTTTAGCGCATTGGATAACACGCTGTAGGCGCGTTGGTGTAATGGTGGCGCCGTTGCCTTGGAGCCGGAAGGTTCAAAGTTCGAATCCACCTAGCCGCGCAAGGACCTTGGGCAAGTCCTTCACTCACAATTGCTCAGCGCTTCGGCGTGAAACTCCGATGCAGTGTCCGCTCTGCATTCGGGAGCGCCTCTGAGTAGAGAGAGATTGAAGGGGCGCAATAACAAGTGCACATACAAACAAACGCTGGCATGGAGAGCGAAAGGAACTGACATCGCGGGCGTGCTTTGTAAGCTGCTATTAGCGCCGTTTTTTGCAGACAGTCTATAGATTCTGTTAGAGTTAAGATCAACGACCTGGTTAAGATTTATTTCTTCTGTCATTTGCGTTTTTGTGAATTGTTTCAATTGCATAACTGGACTGGTTGCGATCTGTCAACCGTATTTATTCAAGAAAGAACACTATTGCGTAATCTGTAAAAGCAGAGTGAAATCTGTAGATACACATGTACCTCGGGAACTTGTAGCGCGTATGTTCGACTAAAAAAGGTGCCTTAATGGAATTTTTTCGTTTTAGTAGCAGACACAGTTTCAGTTTAGCGAGGCGGTGATAAGCGGTAAAACTAGTACGACTTGAGTATATGAAGTAATTTAGACCTTTAAGGTGCGTCGTGAATTCATAGCGCGTGTATTCAACTGAAAACGGGTGTCATAATGACATTTTAAAAAGTAAACTTGGTGGGCCTTGTTTCGGTTATTATATTGTTTTGTTCTTCTGACCGTAATCAGATAAATATTTGGAGACCTTGGTTACTTGTAACGAGTATGTTCAACTAAAAATGGGTGTTTTAAAGTTCATGGAAGTTTTTTAGTAGTGTGTTGAGATTGTGTGATAACCCAATCCGGTGTGTCTCGCTTTTGGAACTTATGTGGCTATAATCGCAAAATGATGATTATTATAGTGCAGCAAAACCTCTATTTAGAGGTGTCTAAGGGACTTCATTTTTTGCGTTAATTTACTCAATGTCTGACGACATCTATTTATTTCTCGCATTTGCTGTAGCGCCCTTCCAAGGTGACAACTCAGAAGAGCTACAGACTATAATACTGCGCGGACGCTGCATCGGATTTCCGCGGCTACCTGAAGTGGATTCGAACCTTGGACACTCCACACCACCATAGGCACCGTAACCCACCACTACACCACCGTGCTCCACATCTAGTGGCTTGTTGGGCTTGTCTGCTCTGGCATTGCATGGAGACTTTAAGACCAAGCAAGCAATGGATCTTCTTTCTTTAGTCGCCCCTCCTTTGTATACTGACTTGGGTCTGGCACTACTCGGAGGTATCCAGAGTTTAACGACATTTTGACCGTTTGTTGTCAATAGTGATTAATTTTATAGAGACATCTTTAGTACTAGGGTAGTTCCAGTTTAACTATCCGTGTAATAACAATGATCTTTAGTGTCGCCCTCCTCTTTCATCCAGCCTTTGGACTGGAACAGGGGCCCGGTAGCGCATTGGAATGGAGAGCGAAAGGAACCGAGATCGAGCCCCGTAGGGCGAACGTGCTTTGCAGGCTGCAGCTATTAGCACCGTGCATTATAAATTATAATAAATGCAAGCTGTCTGTTCTCTTGGTAGTTAAGATTTATGTCTTCTGTATTTTGAGTTCTTGTTAAATTTTTTCAATTGCATAAATCGAATACAGAATCTCTTCCTTTATACGGCGATGTCAGATAGGTCTTGCTCCAACTTACCTGCTTGGTCTTTGTCGGATTGTGTCAAGTAATTAGACTGGTCGGCACCTGCGCTCCGCTGATCGGGGAGTGCTCTTGAGTCCGTTTGCTCGTACCTCCATTATGCAGAGTCGTGATTTTTCTGTGGTTGGCCCGGTGGTATGGAATGCCCTTCCACTTGAGGTGCGCCTGTTCCATAGATCACTATCTGACACCTTCTTTAAGCACTTAAAAACTGTTCTGTTTGGCCGTGTTGTAGTCTGGAGCGCCTCTAAGTAGTTTCCTTGAAGAAGCGCTATATAAATACTTGAATGATTTAATGAACGAATGAATGATGAATGAATGAATGATCCAGTTGCTACATTCAGCCGATTTCTTTCTATAAAGAGCATTGAGCTAATCACAGAAATAATTAAAAAGTTTGAGTTGCCTTCGGAACTTGTAGAGCGTATGTTCAGCTTTAAAAAGGTGTCAGAATGGAGGGTTTTGTGTTAGCATATAATTAAGTATAGTGTAATAGGTTTAGTTTCAGTTTAGCCAGACTGTGAGTGCATGATAACCAGCATAATTACTATAATCATGAAATAAGACAATCACTTAAGTTGTTCCGGAAATTTGGGAACTTGTAGCGCTTATGATCAACTAAAAATAGGTGTCTTAAAAGTTAATGAAAGTTTTTTGTGGTGTGTCTGGTTTTAGTTTAGCGAGTCTGTGGGATAACCAGTTATCATTTACATGGCGATGAAATTCAGTGAAATCTTAGAAGAGGAATCTATTATATGACGACAGCCTATGACAAAGGAGCCGAAAAATTTGTTTGGCATATCAAAAGATGGGCTACTTTTTCTGAGTTGGAGTGAAATCTTGAAGATGACTTGTGATGTTGTAGTGAACATTGTTCAATTAAAAATGAGTGTTTTAAAAGTCAATTGATGGTTTTTTAGTGGTGGGCCTATAGCTTCACTTTAGCGAGACTGCGTGATTAATCAATGGTATGACGTTAAACTGATTACAGTAAGTAACACATTTTGAATTGCCTTGGGTGGTTGTAGCGTGCATGTTCAAATAAAAATGGGTGTTTTAAAAGTCAATGGAAGTTTTTTTAGGAGTGGGCCTAGTTTAAGTTTACTGCAGTGGTTCCCATCTATTTTTGACTTGAGGGCCACTTTCTTTAGTTGGAGGACACGAGGGGCCACAATGCTAAAATTTAATTAACCAAAAGCGTATAGAATTGTTATAATTGAATCAAAATAGAATTTTGAAGCTATTTACAGACGTCAATAAAAAATTATTTGTAATAGAAAATAATAATGCGTTCTATCCTGTTCAAATTATCAATTATTTCATTTATATTTGTTAATTCTTTTAAGAGATTAGGGCCATTTTCAGGTCTGCTGGCGGCCCACTTTGACCCGTTGGCCAAGGGTTTGGAACCATTGGGTTTAGCGAGACTATAGGCATAGCTATGAATGGATCCAGATTTGACGAAGGCCTATGACAACAGAGGCCGTTGCCCTCGACAGAAATTTGCTTGGCATAATTATTACAGCACTGATTAACCATATTGGTGATACATAAAATCATCAAAATAATTAAATATTTGAGATGCATCGGGAGTTTGTAGCGCCAATGTTCTTCTAAAAATGGGTGTCTTAAAAGTTAATGCAAGTTATTTTTAGTGTGCTGCAGACTGTGTGAATTTGATACCCTAAACGAACATTTAGTTAAATATTTAAGATTCTTCGGGAACTTGTAGCGAATGTACTCATCTAAAAAAGGTGTTTAATTGGAAGGTTTCTTAGGTTCCTGTGCGAAGGGATCATTTGGTCCTGAATGTCGCCTGTCCTGACTTTTAGGCAGAGCAGTCACGGGCCCATAAATTATCTTAAGGTTTAATGAGAAACAAGTAATTATTTGTTGGAAACATTCATGAATATTAATTGGTAAGAGGGGTCATAATAATATAAGCTACTAGCTTTTGTTGACTCCAATTGTACTGTACTGCAATGTTCATGATTGTATAATGAGTTTTAAAATGTGCAATAAATTGAAGCAATAGAATTGCAGGTGCGAAATGCAATTTGATATTTGAAGATCAATATATATATATTGTTACGTGTACGCTCGTGGAGTGACGAGCGTTCACTCACATGCTATCCTTGCCCTTGGCCTACGTGACTTATCTCAGGTGTAGACCTGGACACGGTCCTTGGGTCTTGCACGTGAGAGGGAAAGGTGTGGCGAGTTGGCGCCACAAGTCACGTGGGTTAGCACGAGCTGTCGTGGAAAGGTTGGACGAGAGAGCAGTCAGTCTTCTTCACCCCGTTGGTGGGACTGGTCGAGTCTTGGTCACCCCGTTGGTGGACTCGTTTGATGTTGTTCCTGAGACGTCTACCCTGCTGGTGGGTCCTGGAACGTTTTCCCTCCGTGACGTTCAGAAGCTGTAATTCAGCTTGTCCGGAGTTCGGTTCGTATTCACCGTTGGTTCGGTTCTGCTTGGCTGTCGTATGTCTACTGTCGAGGTATTTAAAGGACTCTGTACATAATTCGTTGCTGTAAATATTGCTCATATTAAACGATGAAAATGAATTTGGGACCTTGCGAGATTTCTCCTTAGATACGACGCTAACATATGGGGGCCCGTAGCCGGTTGTAATTTTTTATTTCGTCCGATATATTTGCGAATTTTGTGGGTGAATTTTGTGAAATAGGCGTTTGTGGTTTTTACATTTGATATTCAGTTGTTGAAAAATTTTGAAAAGAGACGAAATTGCGAATTTTCAAAGTTACGACATTTGTTTTGAGTTGGTTTAAATTTGGAAATTTGGAAATGGAGACGCCTGAGGTGACGACGCCACTGGATATTGAGGATTTTTTGATGATGAATCTGGCAGAACTGCAGCAGCACTTTGACAGGATAGGAGAAGACGTCAAGGGGTTGACTAAGACGCAGTTGCAGAAATTAGCAATTAAGGCGTTGTCTTTGAAAACAGGAAGTGAGGAGGGGCGTTTAAAGGCACAAGAGCAGAAGGATGCCAATGAGATGGACCGAGTTCGGAGAAAGGAGGAAAGGGAATTTGAATTAGAGAAATTGAAATTACTAGCCGAGTCGGAAGAGAGAAAACGCTTAGCTGAGTCTGAAGAGAGAAAACTCCAAGCGGAAGAGAGGGAGGAAGAGAGAAGAATACAAGCGGAACAGAGAAAACTTGAGGCTCAGACCGAAGAGAAAAAGATGAGAATTCAAGCGGAGGAAAGAAAAATGGCAATTCAATTAGAAGAGAAGAGACTAGCTGACAGGGCAGAAGAGAGGCGGCTAGAAGCACAAGAAAGAGCCGAAGAGAAACAACGAGAGGCGCAACAGAAGGCAGATGAGAGAAATAGTGAGCTCGAGGCGAAAAAATTGGAGTTCGAAATGAAAAAATTGGAACTGGGTGGCGTTACGGAAAAAAGTGGGATTAGCGGTGATTCTTTCAAATTTGCGTCCGCAGTAAGATTCGTTCCGAAATTCGAATCGGCCGATATTGAACATTATTTGTTGGCTTTCGAAAAAGCGATGAATTTACATAATGTTCCAGAAGAAAAATGGACCACCCTTTTACAGCCACAGTTAACGGGTAAAGCGGCGAGAGTTTTTTCGGATCTTACATTAGAGGAATGCAAAGATTATGTGGAAGTGAAGAGAGCTTTATTGACGGCATACGAGCGCGTCCCTGAATTTTACCGAAAACGATTTCGATCTATGGGAAAGGAGAAATCTGAGACATATTCAAATTACGCGTTTCGGTTACAGAGTCCTTTTCAGAGATGGATGGAAGGAGAAGGAGCGTTTGAGGATGTGAAACGAATGGCGGAGATACTAAAAATGGAACAATTTGTAAAATGTCTTCCAGCCGATTTGCATAAATGGCTGGTTGACAAACGATGTACTTCGATGGCTAGTGCAGCACGACAAGCGGACGAATATGCCGTTCTGTACAAACATGAGCCATTCGAATCGTTTGGGGGGTGCAACCGTGACTCAAATGATTACCAGAGGAAGTCGCCGCCTCGAGGAAATTTTGGGGGGTTCAGACGTGATTCAGTTGATCACCAATGGAAGTCACCGAATAGGGGGAATTTTGGGGGTCAGACATTTGAAAAACAGAGAGCTAGCGATGAATGGGATAATTATACAGGACGCATTGTGTGCAGCTATTGTAAAGGCGAAAATCATACTAAGGGGTCTTGTTTTAAATTGTTGAGAAAAAAGGATGGGCCTTGGGAACGAAATTGGCGTACGGGAAATCATGTGAATCTTGTACAGGATGGCATGGAGTCTAAGCAGACACCTAATACAACGGTGAAGGAACTAGATGTTGGTTTTGTTCCGTATTGTGATTCTGGGTGTGTGCTGGATGACAATGGGTGTGCACGAGATTTAGTCTTTTTGCGTGATTCTGGGTCGTTGCAAACGCTTGTGAATGAGAATTCTGTACGCGTGAATGAGTATCGATTGACAGGTGAAACGAGATTAATTAGAGGCATTGGGGGTCAGGTGAAAAAGGTGCCACTGGTGGAGATGAGTGTACAATGTAAATTTGTAACAGGTTGTATGTTGTGTGGCTTGATTGATTCGCTTCCGTCGGGTGTGGATGTACTTGTTGGCAATGATGTTGCGAATGAACGAGGATTGGTGGAGGTGGCTGTGTTGACTCGGGCTAAAGCGCGAGAGGAACGCATGAGAGATATAGACTCGATACCTGTGCAGAGGTGCAGTGAACCGTGCAGCGCTGACTGTACGTCGATAAATGCTGGTGGTGTTGCGAATGATGATACTGATGTGTTGGAGGATGGTGATTTACGACGTTTGTTTGATCAGTCAGGTGTGAATGAAGGTATGCATGAAGGAATTACTCGTACGCAGCTGGTTAAGTTGCAACGCGAGGATGTTACTTTGGATCATTTGTTTAAATTGGAAGAGGCGAACAGAAATGTTGTTGACGGAAGTGTATATGAGATTGTTAATGGGGTCTTGGTTCGACATTGGCAGGACAAGATTACTCCACATGGGATGGGCGTTACACAAATTGTGGCTCCAACGGCAATACGTATAAAATTGTTAATGGTTGCACATGATGTGCCTATGGCTGGTCATATGGGGATGGATAAAACGCTTCAGCGATTGACGAAACATTTCTGGTGGCCTCGGATAAATGCGTCTGTGAGAAAGTATGTTCGCTCGTGTGATATATGTCAACGTTTAGGTAAAGGCGAACGCATTCATAGAGCGCCTTTGATTAATCTGCCGGTGGTGAATGAATGTTTTGAGCGAATAGCTATGGATGTCGTGGGTCCGTTGAGTGTGTGTGAGAAAACTGGTAACCGTTTTATTATCACGGTTATTGATTTGGCTTCTCATTATCCCTTTGCTTTTCCGTTGCGGAGTCATACTGCCCATGATGTGGCTCAGGCATTGCGTGTGGTGTTTACAATGTTTGGTTTTCCAAGGGAAATTTTGTCGGATTGTGGATCTGAATTTATGAGTGATTTGATGCAAGAGTTTTTGCATGTGTGTGGGGTGAAACAGATAAAGACAAGTCCTTATCATGCACAAACGAATGGTTGTTGTGAACGTTTTCATCGTACTTTAAAAGACATGCTAAAGGCGTTAGTGGAAACGTATCCTGGTTCATGGGATGACCTATTACCTTGGGTGTTGTTTGCATATCGTGAAGTGCCAGTGCAAGGACTGGGATTTTCAGCTTTTGATTTAGTGTTTGGACGAAATGTTAGAGGCATGCTTCAGTTGATGAAGGAAACTTGGTTGAATGAGGATGTGATGCATGATTTGCATGGTCGCAATTTAATCGAGTATGTGCTGGATATGCGTGAGAAGATGAAAGTGGCTATGAAGTTGGCTAATGAGAATGTGCTGGTGGCTCATGCTAAATCGAAACTGTGGTATGATAAACATGCTGAAGAGAGATCGTTTGAACCAGGTGATAGCGTGTTCTTATTGTTGCCGCTTATTGGTAAGCCGTTACAAGCGAAATTTTGTGGACCGTATAAAGTTGTGGAACGGTTGGGTGAGGTTGATTATTTGATTTGTACACCGGATAGAAGAAAGAAACAAAGAGTTGTGCATGTGAATTTAATGAAGAGACAGGTACTAAGAGAAACTGAGGTGACTGACAGTATTGCATGTAACAATATACATTCTGTGTGCATGATTGATACATTACCTGTGAATGATCCTGTGACTTTGGATGATCAGATCATGAAGTGTAAAATTGATGATGTGCAGCGAGGGGAATTAAGAGAACTGCTTTATTCATTTGAACATGTGTTTAGTGTTGTAACAGGAAAAACCGACTTGGTGTCGCATCGCATTGATCTTGTGGAGGGAGCTCGACCTGTGCGGCAAACACCGTATCGTCTGCATCCAGACAAGTTGGTGAAGGTTGATAAGGAGATACAGGAACTTTTGGAGGCGGGGACTATTGAAGAATCTGAGAGTCCGTGGGCTGCACCTATTGTGTTGGTTCCCAAACCGGATGGGTCGGAGCGTTTGTGTTCGGATTTCAGGAAACTGAATGCGGTCACAATTGCGGATCCCTTTCCCATGCCACGGGTTGAGGTATTGATTGATCGGGTGGGTAGCGCCAAGTACATGACCAAACTGGATATGACGAAAGGATACTGGCAGATTCCAGTACATAAGGATTCGATCCCGTTAACTGCTTTTGTTACACCCCATGGTCATTACCAGTGGCGTTACATGAGTTTTGGATTGCGTAATGCGCCTGCGTCTTTTTCACGATTAATGGCTAAGGTGTTGCAGGGTTTAACGAAATTTTGTGATGCTTACTTGGACGATATAATCATTTTCAGTGGGGGGTGGACTGACCACTTGGGACATTTACGACAGGTGTTAATGAGAATTGAGCAGGCGAAGTTGACGTTAAATTTGAAGAAATGTGTGTTCGCTGATGCGGAAGTAGATTTCCTCGGACATCACATTGGGATTAATGGCATTCAGCCGAGGGAAAAGAAGGTGGAGGTAGTGGTGAATTTCCCTCGACCGGTAAATAAGAAGCAAGTACAATCGTTTTTGGGTGTGGCAGGTTATTATCGCAGATATTTGCCTCATTATGCCGAGATTACGGGGCCTTTGAATGACTTGACTAAGAAAGGGGCAAAGTTTAGATGGTCGGATGAGGCAGATAGGGCATTTGTTGAATTAAAGTCTCGATTGGCTTCTAGACCTATTCTAAAACCTCCAGATTTTGAGCGCCAATTCTGTATGGCTGTTGATGCTTCTCACTTTTGTGACGGTGCAGTTCTTTTCCAGGTGGTGGACGGTTTGGATCACCCGATTTGTTTCTATAGTCGGAGGATCAGCGGAAGTGAAATCGGATACTCAACCATTGAGAAAGAGGCGTTGGCGTTAATGAGTGCTGTGCGGGCATTCAGTGTCTACTTTGGTTCGTCGTCGGTAGTGGTCTACAGTGATCACAGTCCGTTACAATTTATCAATCAAATGGCCAACAGGAACCAAAAGCTTCTTCGCTGGAGTTTGGAGTTGCAACAATATACATTGGACATCAGACACAAACCAGGAAAAGACAATCATCTGCCCGATATTTTGAGCAGACCGTCGAAGTAAAGTTAAAGTGGTTTACTACGAACTTTCCGGTTCCTGAACTTTGGGGACGGTATTTTTGTTTTTCAGGAGGAACTGACTGTCTGTAGGCGTAGTATTAGGGATATATCGTTTATGGGTGATCTGTAATGAAAAAACATTGGATCAGACAGTTGCATTCGCTTACATGTGTTGAAGATTGAGATATTTCTGTTGTTTGGGTATTTGGTGTAGGTAGTTAAGTAGATGTTGTGTTCTAGTTATGGTTGTATTTGTGTTTGATACTCGTCAACCTACGGGTTTCCTCGTGTTCGGGAGGGAGGGTATGTTACGTGTACGCTCGTGGAGTGACGAGCGTTCACTCACATGCTATCCTTGCCCTTGGCCTACGTGACTTATCTCAGGTGTAGACCTGGACACGGTCCTTGGGTCTTGCACGTGAGAGGGAAAGGTGTGGCGAGTTGGCGCCACAAGTCACGTGGGTTAGCACGAGCTGTCGTGGAAAGGTTGGACGAGAGAGCAGTCAGTCTTCTTCACCCCGTTGGTGGGACTGGTCGAGTCTTGGTCACCCCGTTGGTGGACTCGTTTGATGTTGTTCCTGAGACGTCTACCCTGCTGGTGGGTCCTGGAACGTTTTCCCTCCGTGACGTTCAGAAGCTGTAATTCAGCTTGTCCGGAGTTCGGTTCGTATTCACCGTTGGTTCGGTTCTGCTTGGCTGTCGTATGTCTACTGTCGAGGTATTTAAAGGACTCTGTACATAATTCGTTGCTGTAAATATTGCTCATATTAAACGATGAAAATGAATTTGGGACCTTGCGAGATTTCTCCTTAGATACGACGCTAACAATATATATATATATATATATATATATATAAATATTTAAACAAATAAAATAAGTTTATTTCTTGAATACACACAAAAACAATCAAGGCAGTGAACAGGGAATATATACATATATACATATTATATATATATATATATATATATATATATATATATTATAGTATAATTTAGTGATTTGAAAGTCACTATAATATTATTATAGTAACTTTCAATTATAGTTTGTTAGTTTTTGTGCCAAATGAAGGATAGTTTTTTTTACATCATCCGAGTTAAATTAAATGTGTTCCGAATTATTGTACTTATTATGGTCTGGTAGGTAACATAAAGGTGTGTAAGGACAGCAGATTGCGCCTGTAATTTAAGACTCAGAATTTTCGGAAACCTCCATTTCTTTAAGCCTACTGATTGCATAAATAAATATTCATAATTAATAGACAAGTCGTAACATAGAGGCTATGTGAGTCCTGGATCGTTCTCAATCGGTGTGCATTGTCAGAGATTAAAGTTTGTTGTTTGTTTGTTTGTACGTGCACCAGTGTTATTTTAGTTCCAGCATTAATTTTTATTCCTATTCTTATTCTATTCCATAGTTGTAATTTTTATTCTAGTTTTACTTCTTCTTTATAAATAAATTTCGTTCTTATTCTAGTTCCACTTCCTATTTAGAAATAATTTTAGTTCCAGTTCCAGTTCTAGTTCCACTTCCAATTCCACTTCTCATAGTTATGTCTAACATGAATGATTACAGTAACACACAAAAACAGTGTCTCGAGTCTTTTGACCTATTTATAAGATTAGTAATAATTAGAAATAATAATCAATAGGAGAGAAAATATTATTTTTAAAAATTTCCTTTTCTGATGCCTTCAGTCCGGAAAACTATTAAATTTTTTAAAAGTTTCTATTTCTATTCCGTTCTCGTTCCAGAAAAATATTGAAATTTTTATTCCTATTCTATTCTCGTTCCAGAAATATTTTTTATTCCAGTTTCCGTTCCATGGAACGAAATTAAAATAATTCTTATTCTTATTCTATTCTCAGGAACTAAAATAACACTGATGTGCACTTGTTATAGCGTCCCTTCAAGCTCTCTCTACTCAGAAGCGATCCCGAATGCAGAGCGGACACTGCATCGAAGTTTCACGCCGAATCGCTGAGCAATTGTGAGTGAAGGACTTGCTCAAGGTCCTTACGCGGCGAGGTGGATTCGAACCTCGAACCTTCCGGCTCCAAGGCAACGACGCCCCCACTACACCGCCGCGCTCCACAAAGTTATTTAAAGCATGAAAATTTCGCGGTGATCAACTGCATTATGAAGTTTTCTGATGTCCCACTGTGGGAAGGAAATCTGTGAATATTGTATTACTATTTTAAATATTATATTGTGAGTAGGCATATTCGAAGAAGGACTTTGAAGCGATCCGGTTTTTTTAAAACCTTTTTTCAGGAGGGATCTGTTGATAGCTCGAAATTGATAATTATTATAGCGCAGATGGCACACTATTCAAAGGTGTGTAAGCGCGCCTTGAATTTAGCGTTAATTTATTCAATGTCTTACAACATTTAGTGGTCATATATTTGCCCTTACATTGCACGGAGACTTTGAGACCAAGCAGAGCAGTGAATCTTTGCTCGAGAGTCGCCCTCCTCCTTTTTACTAGCTTGGGACTAGCATTACAACAAGTAGAGTTATAACGGAATAAAATCTATGGGCATCCAGAGGTTAACGAAATCTCACGACAATAATGGCCGTTAATTTAAAAAAAGACAGAAACCTAGACAATGTGGGGCTCGGTGGTCTAGTGGTGGCGTCGCTGCCTTGGAGCCGGAAGGTCCGATGTTCGAATCCACCTCCCCTCGTAAGGACCTTGGGCAAGTCCTTCACTCACAATTGCTCAGCGCTTCGGCGTGAAAGTCCGATGCAGTGTCCGCTCTGCATCGGGAGCGCCTCTGAGTAGCGAGCTTAAAGAGGCGCTATAGCAAGTGCACATACAAAAAACAATAAGCAGAAAAATCTATAAATGGGTGGTAAAAGCTATGAGTGGCATATCCCTGTTATCCATGATGTAAGTGAAAACTTTAACATGCCTCGGAATCTTGTAAGGCTTATGGTTTTAGTAATGGGCTTGGAGTCAGTAGCCAGGACAATGATCGTAACCCAAATGTTAGCGAGAGGTCCCTTGGGAACTTGTAACGTTTATGTTTAGCTAAAAATGGGTGTCTTAATGGAATATTTTAGTAAGCTTGGCGGGCCTTGTTTTCAGCGTAGCGAGACTGTGTGATAACCAATTGTCGGTTAATTCACCTGACCAAAAGTCGTATTTTTACTCACCGGTTTTGGTGGGAGTTAGGTTTCGGGTTTAGCGTTAGGGATATGTAATAATAAGTACATCGATCGGGTTAGGGTTTAGCGTTAGGATTAGGATTTATAGTAATAATATACTCGTAGATCGGGTTAGAGTGAGGATTTGGGGTTAGAGTTAGGGATATCTGTATAAATAAAGAGAAGATTCTGCCTGTCTGTCTTTTGTTTGGGATGCAATTCAACAGTTTTGGAGCTTTTCACGCAATGTCGGCTGTCTTGATGATAATATTGTTTCACAGTGGTGGTTCTATTAAGTTGCATGATTTTATCTGCGACAATGCAGAGGCTTTCGTTCTCTGTGGTTGGTCCAACAACCTGGAATTGACTTCCTTTGACTATGTGACAACTCCCAAAACTGTTCTCAAGTTCACAAACTGTTGAATACTGTTTTTTTCCGTTGATCTCGGCCGGGAGCGCCTCTGAGTGGGTATCTTGAAAAGGCGCTATATAAACTATGATTGTTTGTTTTTTGTATTACGCAATCCCAACGGTTTTCGTGTACCAAACAACTAGGCTAGTTGTACGGATTTGCAATACAATGAGGTGTCTTTCCTGAGTTTCAAAGCCGTGTATGATCGAGTGATAGGTATTGAAAAATTTCCCAGACTTGCATAAATACCTTTTGTTCAGATCTTTCCGAAGCTATAAATATCCAATTTACTTTTTAATGAGACAATGGAAGGTTAGGCTTCTTATCTTCAATTAAGTTTACTATTCTTGCATGCATCCAGCTTTCCACGCGTCTAATTAAATATCTTCGTTGAATTGTGAATTCTTTAAAACACTATTTGCCCCCAATGAGGTTTGAACTCACGACCCCTGGTTTACAAGACCAGTGCTCTGCCACTGAGCTATAGAGGCACACGTTAATGTCTCATCTAAGGAACCTTCTAAATCACTGTCGTACAAATGCTGCCAATACGCAGAGTAAATATTGAATTTTTGCCCAACGCGTTTTAAAACTAGGTCGATCTGTAGTCGATATATGTATGAGATCATTAGAGTCTTCCACGTTTACCTAGGCCTACTCGAGTGGCCCACGTCAGTACATTCATGACTGAACAACTTCGATGGGTCCCTCTCTGTGCCCGTAAATATCGATGTTCTTGTTTTGGTTCTTAGGTCTCAATAATATTGGGCTCGGTAGCGCATTGGATAAGACGCTTGTATTGAGAACGAGAGGAACCGAGATAGAGACCCGTAGGACGGACGTGCTTTGCAGGCTGTTTGTTCTGTTAGTAGTTAAGATTAATATATTTCATTGTATCTGCTGTCATACAAGTTCTTGTGAATTGTTTCAATTGAATAACTGGAACCGGTTTCGATATGTCAATGGGATTTGTTTCAATAAAGAATATTATCTAGTGGGAAGAAGCGAGTGTAATCTGAGGATGCCTCGGGAACTTATAGCGCGTATTTTCCACTAAAAAAGAGGTGCCCTAGTGGAAGTTGTTTTTGTGACAGTAGTATAATAGACACAGTTTCAGTTTAGCGAGGCTATAATAACGGGTAAAATGTGAAAAGGCACGAAAAAGTTACTTTTTGAGATGCGTCGGGAATTTGTAGCGCGCGTGTTCAACTAAAAATGGGTGTCTTTTTGACATTTTAAAAAGTGATCTTGGCGGGCCTTATTTCTGTTTTGTGTTATTGAACAATAATTGTCATTCTACTGACAGTATTATTCTTTTTACTACCTTGGATACTTGTAACGAGTACGTCCAACTAAAAATGGGTGTCTTAAAAGTTCATGGAAGTTTTTTGAGTAGTGTGTTGAGATTGTGTGATAACCCAATCCGGTGTTTCACTTTTGGAACCTCTTCTTTAGGTAAGCTGCCTCTCGGCAGGTCCTGATGCCCAACGACGCCACTCTTCTCGATATTGTGCTTTTTCATTGAGTTTTCCATATTCATCCTCCATCATCCAGTCCAAGAACTTTTCCCTAGGTCTTCCTCTTCCCCTCTTCCCCTCCATTTTGCCCTCCACAATGTCTCTTTGCAAGGAGTTGCCTCTCAGTACATGTCCTATCCAGTTCTTCTGCCTTGTTCTAATTGTATTCATCAAGATCTTTCCTCTTCCAACTTCTTCAGTACTTCTTCATTTGATTTATGTTCTGTCCAGCTGATCCTTTCCATCCTTCTCCATATCCACATCTCGAACGCTTCGATTCGTTTGATATCCTCCTGTTTTATCGGAACCTTTGTGGTTATAAATCGCAAAATGATGCATATTATAGTACAGATGAAGCTCTATTTAGAGGTGTCTAGGAGCGGCTTCATTTTTGGCGCTAATTTAGCCAATGTCTTACGACATCTATTTATCTCTAGCATTTGCTGTAGCGCCCTTTCAAACTCGCTATTCAGAGGCGCTCCAGACTATACAGCGCGGACGCTGCATCGGATTTCCGCGCATCGCGAGCAATTGCAAGAGAAGGACTTGCTCAAGGTCCTTTTGCGGCTACCTGAGGTGGATTCGAACCTGGAACCCTCCGGCTCCATAGGCACCGTAACCCACCACTACCCCACCGTGCTCCACATCTAGTGCCTTGTTGAGACTGTCTGCTCTGGCATTGCACGGAGACTAAGACCAAGCGTATCAATAAATCTTCGTTTTTTAGTCGTCCCCTTTTTTGTACTGAATTGGGTCTGGCACTACTCGGAGGTATCCAGGGTTTAACGACATCTTGGTCGTTGATGATTTACTTTTGATTGAGATCGTTAGCATAATATAATTATAGTGCAGTAGGTCCTTTTTCAGTTTAGCCCGACTGTGAGTGCATTGCATTCAAGACCAAGCGTATAAATAAATCGTCGTTCTTTAGTCGTCCCCTCCTTTGTACTGAATTGGGACTGGCACTACTCATAGGTATCCAGATATTAACGACATCTTGGCCGTTGTTGTCAAAAGCGATTAATTTTTGAGTGAGATCTTTAGTAGTATAATAGTAGTTACAGTTTAACAATCTTTTTAATAATAAAGATCATTATCGTCGCCCTCCTCTTTCGTCCAGTCTTTGGACTGGCACTGGGGATATAACAATGGATAGCACGCTGGAATGAAAAGCGAAAAGAACCGAGATTGCGCCCCGTTGGACGAACGTGCTTTGTACGCTGCAGCTTTTAGCGCCGTGTATTATAATAATTGCAAGCTGTCTGTTCTCTTAGTAGTTAATGTTTATGTCTTCTGTAATTTGCGTTCTTGTGAATTGTTTTCAATTGCATAAATCGAATACAGAATCTCTTCCTTGATATGGCGATGCCAGCTAGGTCTTGCTCCAACTGACATACTTGATATTTTTCGGCCTGTGTCAAGTACTCGGACAAGTCGGTCCCTACATTGTACGTTCGGTTGATAAGGGAGTGCTCTTGATTCCGTTTGCTCGTACCTCTATCATGCAGAGTCGTGCTTTTTCTGTGGTTGGCCCGGTGGTATGGAATGCCCTCCCACTTGAGCGGCGCCTGTTCCCTAGATCACTCTCTGACACATCCTATAAGCACTTAAAACTGTGCTGTTTGGCCGCACTTAAAACTGTGCTGTTTGGCCGCACTTAAAACTGTGCTGTTTGGCCGCACTTAAAAACTGTGCTGTTTGGCCGCACTTAAAACTGTGCTGTTTGGCCGCACTTAAAACTGTGCTGTTTGGCCGCACTTAAAAACTGTGCTGTTTGGCCGCACTTAAAAACTGTGCTGTTTGGCCGCACTTAAAAACTGTGCTGTTTGGCCGCACTTAAAAACTGTGCTGTTTGGCCAAACTTAAAACTGCTGTTTGGCCGCACTTAAAAACTGTGCTGTTTGGCCGCACTTGAAAACTGTGCTGTTTGGCCGCACTGGAGTCGGGAGCGCCTCTATGTAGTTCCCTTGAAGAAGCGCTAGATAAATACTTGAATGATTTAATGAACGAACGAATGAAGGAAGAATGAATGAATGAACCAGTTGCTATATCCAGCCGATTTCTTTCTATAAAGAGCATTCATCTAATCCAGTGGTTCTTAACCTTTTCAAGGGAGCCGAACCCCAAGAGAAATCTATGACCATTCACCGAACCCCTCAAGTTTGAACAATAATTTTTCTTTTTTGCTTGACATACTCTGTGGTATTAGTATATAAGAAAATGGTATTACAGTTATTTACAGTTATAGTTACTTTAAGCATGCGTCATACGATGCTATTTCTGCAGAAAAACAACGAAAAATTACATAGGCCTATCTTATCGGTAATACCTTATATTATTTCACAGAAAGATGCCTGCCGGTGTTAATTATCGGGAGGTGCACTGCTGCAGTAAGACAAAACTAAGGTTAACAGGATGAGCAGCTTTAAATTTAATAAGGTTTCAAACAAAATTTAATAAATAAAAGTTGAAAAAATAGCAGATGATTTTTCACTGAATCGGCCTATGTATATATTTCAGAGGACCTCTGCCGAACCCCTGGCACTGGCTCACCGAACCCCAGGGGTTCGGTCGAACACTGGTTAAGAACCTTTGAGCTAATCACAGAAATAATTAAAAAGTTTGCGTTGCCTTCGGAACTTGTAGAGCATATGTTCAGCTTTAAAAAGGTGTCACAAAGGGAAGGTGTTGTGTTAGCATATTATAATTATAGTGTAATAGGTTTAGTTTCAGTTTAGCGAGACTGTGAGTGCATGATAACCAGCATAATTACTATAATCATGAAATAAGACAATCACTTAAGTTGTTCCGGGAATTTGGGAACTTGTAGCGCTTATGATCATTTAAAAACAGGTGTCTTAAAAGTTAATGGAAGTTTTTTTCATCAGTGGGTCTAGTTATAGTTTGGCGAGTCTGTGTGATAACCAGTTATCATTTACATGGCGATGAAATTCAGTGAAATCTTAGAAGAGGAATCTATTATATAACGACAGCTTATGACAACAGAAGCGGAAAAATTTGTTTGGCATGTTAAAAGAAAGGCTACTTTTTCTGAGATGGTGTGAAATCTTGAAGATGCCTTGTGATGTTGTAGTGAACATGTTCAATTAAAAATGAGTGTTTTAAAAGTCAATTGACGGTTTTTAGTGGTGGGCCTATACTCCCTATAGCTTCACTTTAGCGAGGCTGTACTGCCGTGCTAAGCAAAAAGACAGTAACTCAAAAAAGACGATTTTGCGTAAAACGATAAAGAAGAAATCGATTTAATTCAACCAGAAATAAAGCTAGAATCTTTCTGAATTTTTGCAAGGAGTTATATATAAACTACTGAATTTTGAAACTAAACTAGTTTTTTGTGAAATTTGTGTAAAAATTGTATAAAAATGAGATACTGCTTTTTTGCTTAGTATCGAAGAATTGAACATCGGTTTGATGCTAAGCAAGAAAGCAGTAACTCATCGTATGGTAGAGCGGGCTGGTTACAAATAATTGTTCTCTTTGTGATACAAACATGAAATTTGATATATACCACGAACATGTCCTAAGAAAAATATTTGGCTATAGGGTCATTGCAGATTTACCCTCTGGCCCCAATGGCAGCCATTTTCCAAAATGGCCGACAGATATACATACTTTTAAATATCTCGGCTTCTATTTCACTTAGAAGTGTCATATTAGTGTCTAATCATACATATTTAGGGACGATGATTCCACTAGTGCCATCTAAAACCAACACTGGCTTCAACGGCGGCCATTTTTCAAAATGGCCGACCAAAATCGTGATTTTTTAATATCTCAGCATTAAATCCACTTAGAATCGTCATCGTGGTGCCTAAATATACATATTTAAGGACAAGGATTCAAATGGAGCCACCCAAAACCTAATCTGGCCTCAATGGCGGTCATTTTCAAAATGGCCGTCCAAAATGTGAATTTTGCAAATCCCTCTTTTTGGGTCGGCCATTTTGGAAAATGGTGGTCATTGACGTCACTGGGAACTATGTGATGGCCCTATTGAGATCCCTGACTGAAATGTGCATGTTTTGACACCAAGATGACAATTATAAGTGAACTGAAAGCCGAGCTATTAACAAATCCCTCTTTTTGGGTCCGCCATTTTGAAAAATGGCCGCCATTGAGGCTATGGGGAACTCTGTGATGGCCCTATTGGAATCCTTGACCTGAGATGTGTATGTTTTGACACCAAGATGACGATTCTAAGTTAATTGAAAGCCGTGATAATGACAAATTCTTCTTGTTGGGTCGGCCATTTTGGAAAATGGCCGCCATTGAGGCCATTGAAAAAATTTGGATGGCTCCACTGGAATCCTTGACCTTGAATGTGTATGTTTTGACACCAAGATGACGATTCTAAGTGAATTGTAAGCTGAGAAATTGAAAAATCCATAATTTGAACGCCATTTTGGAAAATGGCCGCCATTCAGACCCATGGGGAAACTTTCAGACGACCCTAGTGGACTCCTTGACCTTGAATGTGTATGTTTTGACACCAAGATGACGATTCTATGTGATTTGAAAGCCGATATATTGAAATATCTGTAAATCGGTCGGACTTGAATATACATGGAATACTAAGCAAGAAGACAGTAACTCAAGTTACTGCTTTTTTGCTTAGCACGACGACCCAATTTTGAGATACTGTTAATTTGGTTTCCGTTTTTTTCCATGTTCCCGGACCGATACCGTTTCCTTGCTTCCAGATATGTTAGAACATGTTGTCAGGATGTGAAAACAAGTGCTAACTCAAAAACGGAAAAACTTGAGTTACTGTCTTTTTGCTTAGCACGGCAGTGTACATGTGTTTAATCAATGGTATGACGGTAAACTGCTTACAGTAAGTAGAAGATTTTGAATTGCCTTGGGTAGTTGTAGCGTGCATGTTCAAATAAAAATGGGTGTTTTAAAAGTCAATGGAAGTTTTTAAGATTGGGCCTAGTTTAAGTTTACCGCAGTGGTTCCCAGCCATTTTTGACATGAGGGCCACTTTCTTTAGTTGGAGGACACGAGGGGCCAAAAGGCTAAAATTTCATTAACCAAAAGAGTATAGAATGGTTATAATTGGATCAAAATAGAATGTTTGATGTTAGTCATATAGACGTCAAAATAAAATGATTTGTAGGCCTAATAGAAAATTATAATGTGTTATATCCTGTTCAAATTATCAATTTTCTTGTATTTTTTTTAATTCTTTGAGAGATTAGGGCCATTTTCAAGTCAGCTGGCGCGCCACTTTTGACCCGTGGGCCACGGGTTTGGAACCATTGGTATAGCGAGACTACGCATAGCTATGAATGGATCCAGACCTGACGAGGGTCTATTACAACAGAGGCCGTTGCCCTCGACAGAAATTTGCTAGGCATTATTATTACAGCACTGATTAAACATGTTGGTGATATGTAAACCATCAAATGAATGAAATATATGAGATGCATCGGAAACTTGTAGCGCCAAAGCTCATCTAAAAATGGGTGTCTTAAAAGTTAATGCGAGTTTTTTGTAGTGTGCAGAGGTTGTGTGAATGTGATACCCCATGCGAAAATTTAGTGAAATATTTAAGATTCTTTGGGAACTTGTAGCGATTATATTCATCTAAAAAAGGTGTTTTAATGGAAGGTTTTTCTTCTTATGGTCATATGCGAAGGAATCATGTGGTCCGCAGTGTGGCCTGTCCTGACCCCTAGGCAGAGCAGTCAAGGGCCCCTAAATTATCTTAAGGTTTAATGAGAAACTAATAATTATTTGTGAGAAACAAATTGAAGTGTACGACCTTCAATTTTATATTTATGTAGAAAATATGATTTTTGTCAGTTGTTAGTTTGAAGTTTAAACTGACACTAGTTTCTTTCTCTGTGATTTTTTGTCTAAAATGCATCAATTATAAACTTTTCTACATATTTAACTGCTCAGCCCAGGCCCATTAAAGTCGCCGGGCCCCGTGCATTTTGTACCTCTGGCCCTCTCACCGCCGCCCTGATTTACACCACTTAATATTACCATTATTATTGGGGCGCGGTGGTCTAGTGGTGGCGTCGTTGCCTTGGAGCCGGACGGTCCGAGGTTCAAATCCACCTCCCCGCGTAAGGACCTTAGACATTGGCAAGTCCTTCACTCACAATTGCTCAGCGCTTCGGCGTGAAATTCCGATGTAGTGTCCGCTCTGCATCAGGAGCGCCTCTGAGTAGGTAGAGCTTGAAGGGGCGCTATAACAAGTGCACATACAAACAAACCACCACTACAACCTCACCACACTCCTAGCTAAGAGTATTTATATTTGCTACTATTCCCCCTATTGCTATTGTCTTAATATGATGATGATGGTTCTCTGCCCGTAGGCAGGTTCTATGGCTCTCTCCACCCGGTTTAAAATGTGCAATTAGAAGAAAAACCTGCAAGTTAGCGAGTGTGGGCCTATATATGTGACTTACTGACTTTCAAACAGAGTTTGTTAGTTTCAGAGCAAGGATAGTTTTTGCGTCTTCCTCCTACTTTTTCCAGGCTTGGTGTTGGCACTACTGCAATATTATTATAATTATGCCTTGTTCTATCGGCGTAGTTTGACTTACTAATTTTGACGAATTATGTTATTCATATTGTTGTGTAAAGTGACATAAAGGTGTATATTAATTTTTAACGTTCACAATTTTCGAAAACGTCTATTACTTTAGACCTGCTGATTCATCATCATCATCAATATCCTTAGGCTCAATGCCCGTAGGAGTCCGATGCCACTCTCTGTCTGAGTCTGTCTCGTGCCATGTTGCCCAGCTTCAACCGGTTCGTTCAGCAGGTCTGCTCCATACCATTAGCATCTTGGAGCATCTAAA
The DNA here is from genome assembly GCA_945859605.1 of Lumbricus rubellus. Classification (NCBI taxonomy): domain Eukaryota; kingdom Metazoa; phylum Annelida; class Clitellata; order Crassiclitellata; family Lumbricidae; genus Lumbricus; species Lumbricus rubellus. Next base: position 1,450,360 of record OX243821.1, read on the forward strand.
CCACCTTGTCTGATTGAAGAGAATCGTGAAAAAGAGGCACGAAGGACAACGTGGGTCAATGCCCGTTGTGTCCCACGCTCTCTCCCCGACCCTCTCCATCGGTTTGTCCTGACCGACCTGTGCATGTCTGCTTCACATCATGACACCTTGAAGCATCTGGGTAGCTATGTCACTTGTGTCGTGGTTTTGGCGGATTACAATCGAAGCCTTCATCGGAAGAACCACTAGAGTCCATTTTTGACATTTTTTAGTTATCTGTGTCCTGCCATTCTTAATGCCATAGAGCATGTATTGACAAGTTCCTTTTTCAGAAAACTAACGTAAGTCCAAAGTTATAATGAAAATAAAATATAGTGTTCATGCAATAACCACGGAAGTCCATGGACTTCAGTGTTTCTTCCATGAATTCACATGTAGGCCATGTATGTATGCATGCATGTATGCATGTATGCATGCATGCATGTACGTATGTATGTATGTATTTATGCATGTATGCATGTATGTATGTATGTATGCATGCATGTATGGCGCTGAAGCATCTGCACTATACCATCATGACTCTAAATAATCCTGTTTTAAAACGGAAATCTTACATTGCCGATGAAAATACCACATATTGGCATTAAGTTACTCACAACACAAGGACAATCCACTAAAATAAAGTTTCATCTTATAAAATTTAATTCATTTTTAATTGGTTATATTATTTTGCTATTGAAAAGCAACTTTGAAATTATCCTTATAGGACAATTCTTGAATATCCTGTATGCACACTGACAATTTGGGAAAAAAATGTCCTAAAAATTGCCATATACAGCATGTTAAAAAATTTGTATGTGGCGCCACCTAGCTGGTTGGCCAATATAATTTTAACATGTTACAGAGACAACACATATCAACACATGTGCCAAATTTTATTTCCATATTTTCATAGGTAAAGTACTTGTAGACTTACAACGTTTATTTTGTGAATATCTCAAAATCGTAAAAATGGACTCTAGTGGTTCTTCCGATCAAGGCTTCATTATTATTATCGTCTTGGTTTTTCACTGCCAGCGTATCGCCACCCATCTGGCAAACCTTCCTCATTTTGTCCGGGCTTAGGACCGGCACAGGGATGTTGTTGGTTCCCTGTGGCAGAGGATGGATGCAGTTTAACGTTATTAATTGTTGTATTAATACTTATCACGTCAAAAACACAGGACACATCACGCTATATAAATTCTGAAGCGTTCTGAATTCATTCAGGGTTCATTTACAGAAATAAAAGTAATTTTAAAAAATGAAAATTCCGCGGTGATCAACCGCATTAAGATGTTTTCTGATGATCCACCATGGGATGCAAATTTGTGGATTTTTTATAGTTATTTTAACATTATTGTTATTTTTAATACTAAGTTTGATAACTATTATTATGAGTAGACGAAATCGAAGAAAGAATCTGAAATATGTGTACTTTCGGGCTTAATGACACTTTTTCATATCAAAGATGATTAGTGTCGGAAGCAGAGTACAACCTCTCACTCCACGTTTGTATTGCGATCGAGCCACCCGCAGTAAAGATCCGAGAAATTAACCTCTGATAAACCGACCAACCGGGAATCGAAACCGGGCTGCCGGTTTCACGAAAAGGATTATCCCCATGAAAGCTATCCGGGGGGATGAATTAATCTATCCTCCGGATGGAATTAACCGGTCTAGACTATCCGGGGGGATAAACCATTCTTTCCCATTTTTTGAAAAATGGGTATAATTAAAAAATTTATACTCTAATCAAAATCTAAAGTGACTCTAATTGTTTTAAGTGACCTAAGCAATGCTAAAAAACGCAGCTGGAATTAATTTAGTGTCTCCGAGTGTTTTTAAGTGTTTTAAAGTGCTATAAAACCAAAGCAAAAACAAATTATCTAGTAGAAATAAACATACCTGTTAGTGTCATTGTTCAAAACAAAGCAGATGAAAATTAATTTGCAAAAATAAATGCACGCGAAAGTGTTTTTTTTCCGACTTTTCCTCATTTGGGGGAACTATTAATACGGGGGATACTCTATTTCGTGACACCGGCGTGGCGAGCGGGCAATCAACTTACTCGGCCACTCTGGATCTATTGTTTTCTAATTTGAAACTTGAAATAACCGTGTGTTTCTTGTTATAGCCTCCCAGGGCAATCAATCTGGTGATAACACAAATTGATGTTTATTATAGTACATATGAATCTCTATTTAAAGGTGTCTAAGAGCGGCTTCATTTTTGCGTTAATTTACCAAATGTCTGTCTATTTATACTGTATCGGAGTTTCACGTTGAGGCGCACAAGCAATTGCGAGAGAAGGACTTGCTCAGGCTCCCTACACGGCGACCTAAGGTGGATTCGTACCTGGAACCCTCCGGCTCCAAGGCTCTGAACCCACCACTACACCATAGCGCCCCACATCTAGTGACCGCTTGTTGAGCATGCCGGTGTCGCGAAAAGGATTATCCTCCCAGAAAGCTATCCGGGGGGATGAATTAGTCTATCCCCCCGGATGGAATTAACCGGTCTAGACTATCCGGGGGGATAAACCATTCTAACCCATTTTTTGAAAAATGCGTATAATTGAAATATTTATTCTCTAATCAAAATTTAAAGTGACTCTAATTGTTTTAAGTGTCCTAAGCAATGTTCAGAGAAAGGCAACTCGAAATTATCTAGTGACTCTTAAGTGTAGCGCGTATGTTCAGCTTAAAAAGGTGTCCAATAGATAATAGAAGTTTGTTTTTAGTAGTAGGATTTTTTCCAGTTTCAGTGTAGCGAGACTGTGTGATAACCAGCATACTTCGCATCACTCATGAAATACGTGACAAATTTAAGATGCATCGGGAACTTGTAGCGCGTTTGATCAATTAAAAAACAGGTGTCTTAAAAGTTAATGTCCAGAGTTTTTTTTAGTAGTGGGTCTAGGTTTAGTTTAGCGAGTCTATGTATAAACCAGCTATCATGTACATGGCCATGAAATTAAGGTTTAATGAGAAACTAATAATTATTTGTTTGAAGCAAATTGAAATTGAAGCAATAGAATTGCAGGTGCGAAATACAATTTTATATTTGAAAGTCACTATAATTTTATATATATACACATATATAATATATACATATATTATATATATAGTGATTTTTAAATAATTATAGTTTGTTAGTTTTTGTGTCAAATCAAGGATTGTCTCTTTGTCATAATCCGACTTAAATTAAATGTGTACCGAATTAGTGTATTTAATATGGTCTGGTAAGTAACATAAGGGTGTGTAAGGACAGCTGATTGCGCCTGTAATTTAAAACTGTCAGAATTTTCGGAAACGTCCATTCTTTAAGCCTACTGATTGCATAGTAAATATTCATGATTAATGGACAAGTCGTAAGACGAGGACTTAACACAGGACACACAACGGCTATGTAAGTCCTGAATCGTTCTCAATCGGGGTGCATTGTCAGGGATTAAAGTTTGTTTGTTTCTGTGTATGTGCACTTGTTATAGCGCCCCTTCAATCTCTCTCTACTCAGAGGCACTCCCGAATGCAGAGCGGACACTACATCGAAGTTTCACGCCGATGCGCTGAGCAATTGTGAGTGAAGGACTTGCCCAAGGTCCTTACGCGGCGTGGTATATTCGAACCTCGAATCTTCCGGGTCCAAGGCAACGACGCCACCACTACACCACCGCGCCCCACAAAGTTATTTACAGAATGAAAATTCCGCGGTGATCATTGCATTGCGATGTTTTCTGATAAACCACTGTGGGAAGGAAATCTGTGAATATTGTATTACTATTTTTAATATTATACTTTGAGTAGGCCTATTCGATTTAAGACTTTGAAGCGATCCAGTATATCCGTTAGCTCACGTGAAATCTGTTGGTAGTTCGAAATTGATAATTATTATAGCGCAGATGGCACACTATTTAAAGGTGTCCAAGCGCGGCTTAAATTTGGCGTTAATTTATTCTATGTCTTACGACATTTAGTGGTCATATATTTGCCTTGGCATTGCACGGAGATGTTGAGAGCTAGCAGAGCAGTGATTCTTTGCTCGAGAGTCGCCGTCCTCCTTTTACTGGCTTTACCTAAAATTGAAGATTCTATAAATTGTCGGAACAGTCTATGAGTGGCGTACCTGATATTCATGATGTAAGTGAAAACTTTAAAATGCCTAGGGATCTTGTAGGGCTTATGGTTTTAGTAGTGGGCCTAGAGTCAGTAACCAGTCGCCCCTCCTTTGTACTGACTTGGAACTTGCGTAGATACCTTTTGTTCAGATCTTTCCGAAGCTATAAATATCCAATTTACTTTTTAATGAGATAATGGAAGGTTAGGCTTCTTATCTTCAATGATGTTTAGTACTATTCCTCCATCTTTCCATGCGTCTAAATTAAATATCTTCGTTGAATTGTAGATTCTATTAAAACACCCTCTGCCTCCAATGAGGTTTGAACTCACGACCCCTGGTTTACAAGACCAGTGCTCTGCCACTGAGCTATAGAGGCACACGTTAATCTCTCATCTAAGCAACTATCTAAATCACTGTCGTACAAAAGCTGCCAATACGCAGATAGAGTAAATATTGAATTTTTTGCTCAACGCGTTTTAAAATTAGGTCGAGTTGCAGTCGATATAATTTTGAGATCATTAGAGCCTTCCACGTGCATGTAGGCCTACTCGAGTGGCCCACGCCACTGTATTTATGAATGAACAACTTCGATGGCTCACCCTTTTTGCCCGAAAATATCGAATTTTTTCGTTCTTAGGTCTCAATATTATTGGGCTCGGTGTGGCACATTGGATAAGACACTGATATTGAGAACGAGAGAAACCGAGATCGAGTCCTGTTGAGGGGTCATACTTTGTAGGCTGCTATTAGCGCCGTGTATTGCAGGCTGTCTAGCCTATTTTGTTAGTAGTTAAGATTTATGTCTTCTGTCATTTGCGTTCTTGTGAATTGTTTCAATTGCGTAACTGGAATCGGTTTCGATAATTATGTCAATCGGATTTCTTTCAACAAAGAATATTGACTAACCGCAAGAACTGAGTGAAAAACTGTAGATGCCTGGGGAACTTATAACGCGTATGTTCGACTAAAAAAGGTGCCTTAACCCTCGGGCTACCAAGGGGGGGTGGTATCCACCCCCCCTAGGTTTTTTCCAAATAAAACTTTTTTCGTTAGGAATAAAATTTTGACGTTTTAGGTGGCTGTAGAGGATTCATTTGCACACACTTTGAGCTAAAATGTGTGATGATATACCATACCATTCAAAAGTTACACCCGATATACCCGAGGCACCAGGGGGGGGTGGATACCACCCCCCCCCCCCTTAGATTATCGGCTGTATCTTATCCGTCCTTTGACATGAAGAGACACCAATTACACCATTCTGTAGAGGGAATGTGGAGCTACATTGTGGTGGTCACGGAGTTGTCATTTGACAACCGGAAGTGCTCAAAATAAATTAAAATATATATAAAGGTGTTTTATTTTCATAAAATTTTCATGTTGTTCCTATTAAAAATTATTCATAATTTATTTTTTAAGAGAAATAAATTATGTCATTCTATAGAGGGCAATTAGGGCTATTTAGTGATACCAAATAATTTGACATTTGATGACCGGAAGTGCTTAAAATAAATTTAAATGTGTGAAAATGTTGGGTTTTTTTACAACGCAAACCGATAAGTCTGCGTAAACGTTTTTCAGCATGTTTTACGTGTTTTTTCTCTTTTTATTGTAACTAAAACTAACTTATTACTAGTTTTTATAGTTGAATATTGGACTTTATTATATGTAACCTATTTTAAATTAAATAAATTATATTAAAACACACAGAATCTAATATTTTGCTTATGCGAAAGTATACATTTTGTGGAATCGACTGGTGCCTACGGTAAAAAATTCATAACTTTGGGGGGCTTTCATATATTTTAAACCTAAATATACCATTTTGTGCAGAAATGAATGCTGAATCCATAGGTGTATTACAAGTTATGATATCTCAAACCAAACCCAAAATCCAGGGGGGGGGGTGGTAACCACCCCCCCCCTTGGTAGTCAGTGTTACAAAAAAAGCTTGGTAGCCTGAGGGTTAATGGAATTTTGTTGTAGTAGGCCCAGTTTCAAATAGGCGAGACTGTGATAACCGGTATAAATTGTTTAGGTCTCCATGAAACATGTTAGTTAGACGTTTATGATGCCTCGGGATCTTGTAGCGCGTATCCTAAACTAAAAACGGGTGTCTTAATTGAATTTCTGGTAAACTTAGCGGGCCTTGTTTCACTTTAACGAGACTGTGTTAATCAGTTGATGAATATAATTTATCTGACCGCTGAAGCAGACACAGAAAAGACGATTGACAGTATTTTAAATGACGTGCCTGCGAAGGATAGAAGAGTTCACAAGGAGGGAAAGGATAAAGAACATGGAAATACGCAGCAGATTGAGAATACAGCGAGACATTGTGGGATACAGATAGGAAGAATGCGATACTTTGGACATGTCATCAGAATGCAGAGCGGGAGATACCCAAAAGTGGCACTGCAGGGGTATGTGCAGGGGAGTAGGAGAAGAGGCAGGCCCAGGAAACGTTGGATGGATATGGTGGAGGAGGACTGTCTGACGATGGGATTAACCGTGGGAGAGGCGACACGGACAACACAGGACAGGGTCGATTGGAGGCTATCTAGAGGAGCGGCTGATGCGGGCGCAAGCTTCGCCAGGGCCATAAGTATGATAAGTTAAGTAAGTCAACAGAAACAAATAAGTGATATCTTTTGAAAGACATCGGTTACTTGTAACGATTAGTTCTACTAAAAGTGGGTGTCATAATTATTTTTTTTTATTAGAAACTTGGCGGGCTTTGTTTCAGTTTAGCGAGACTGTGTTAACCAATATCACTCCCATGACCACGATGTAAGTGAATTCTTTTAGAGACGTTAGGAACTTGTAACAAGCATGTTCAACTAAAAATGGGTGTCTGTACGATTAATGTAATTTTTTGGGAAGTGAGCCAAGACTTTGTGATGAGATAAACGTGACATTTAGTGAAACATTTATGGTGCTTCTGAAACTTATAGCAATTATGTTAATCTAAAAAGGGTGTCTTAATTGAAAGTTTTTTCTTCTTAGGTTCCTGTGCGAAGGGATCATTCGGTCCACAATGTCGCCTGTCCTGTGAGTCGTGTTCGCCCCTCAATGGCAAATGCAACTCGGCGAAAAGCGGATGCGAGTGTAGCCAGGGTTGGACTGGACTGGTTTGCAATGAGACATGTCCGCAGGTAAGTCGAGAGATACCTCAGGAAGAGGTAATGAATTGAATGTTAAAATGGAAGAGGTAACTGGTTGAATATTCAAGGGAATGTGGTAGCTATTTGGGTATTCACGTAGAAGTAGAAATTCTTTGGGTATTCGGGTAGAAGATATAGGTGGTTGGATATTCAGGTATAAGAGGTAATCGGTTGGGTATTCAGATAGAGTAGGTAATTGAGTGAGGTATTAAAGTTGAAGAGGTAATTGATTGGGTATTCGGGTAGAGGAGGTAATTGATTGGATATTCAGGTGAAAGAGGTAACTGATTGGTCATTCAGGTGGAAGAGGTAATTGATTGGGTATTCAGGTGAAAGAGGTAATTTATTTGGTATTCAGGTGGAAGAGGTAATTGAGTGGGTATTCAGGTGGAAGAGGTAATTGATTGGGTATTCGGGTAGAAGAGGTTATATTGATTGAGTATTCAGTTAGAAGAGGTAATTGATTGGGTATTCAGGTGGTTGGGTTTGGTTTATGATTATTTTATTTTCAGTAACTGGGTTCTGAATTGTTAAAGATATTTAAAGCAGTTCAGTTCTCATTGCCCATCTAATGTCGGAGTCCAAGCAATCGTGATGGAGCGTATTTGATATATATTATAGTACGTGGTAAACACTATTTAAAGGTGTTTAACCGCGACCTCTTTTTTTCCAATGTAAATATACCTTTTTGATCCCATATGAGATCAAAAGGTAATTATTATTTTAGATACAACCTTTACACATTTAATATTAATCTGAATTTAATTAAATGTATATAGCGCCAATGTTGATATGCCTTTCTATATTTCCATTGCTGTAGGGTTCGTATGGCGCTGGCTGCAACGGAATATGTACATGCCAGAACGGTGCAACATGTGACACTGTATCTGGAAGGTGTTATTGTCCACCTGGTATATCAGGGGATAGCTGTGAGGATGGATGCCCCGCAGGTAAGACTCACCTGTTGATTAGTCTCGTACAGGTGATGATGATAGGTTTTTATAGCTGAACAAAAAGTTAGAAATTGTTATTGCTCTTTTTCCGTTGTATACATGTACATGTATAAATGATCCATTATGCTATTATTAAGTAAAACTGATTAGATGTTCATGTCCCTGAAGACATTGTTGTTATTGTTGGTGTTGTCATCGTCATGATCATTATCATCGTCGTCGTCGTCATCATTGTCGTCATCATAATCGTCGTCATAGTCATCATCATTAATTATCATCAATATCAGTATCAGCATCAGCGTTAGTATCGTCGTCATCGTCGACGTCATCATCATCGTCATCATCGTCGTCGTCGTCGTTGTCGTCATCATCATTATCATTGATTGCCAGTTACAGGTTATTTTGTGCACATAAAATTCTTATTTGCAAGTTTTTCAGAGCCCAACAAATTCTTTTTCGGGTTATTTTTATGGAAAAAGAATTTTTTCTGGGTAATTTTTTTAATGAAATTTTTTGATTCCAGGTTACTTTGGTGCGCACTGCAATCAGAAATGTCCTCAGCATTGTTCCAGCGGCTTCTGCAATCGTCAATTCGGTTACTGCGAGTGTACTCCGGGACTTTTTGGACCCGCCTGCAATCTTGCGTGTCCGAGTTGGACTTGGGGTTCAAATTGCATCAACCGCTGCCTCTGCAACACAGAACAGTCAACGGATTGTGACCGTCTGGTAGGCATTCAGCCGTGACGGTAACAATACTACCGTTACCATTGTAATTGTATTAAATCGTGACGGTAACGGGTAACCATAGACGTAGGAGACGGGAGCCCAGGTGGGAAACGTAACGCGAATTTTTGTTAAGTCTCATTTTTGCCCCCCCCACCCCCCAACGCCTTAATGTCCCCTACTCTTATGACGGTAACAATGTTGCCACCGCCATTATAATTGTATCCAACCGGGACGATAACAATATCACTGCCACCATAGTGATTGTTTTCAGCTGCATCGGTAACAATAGCACCGTCACCATTATAATTTTATCCAACCATGACGGTAATAATGTTATCGTTATTGAAGCGGGATTTAACCCTGGTGCGCTCCGCCTTGTACCTAGAAGTCGCACCTCTATGTTCCTTTCTCACTTCAAAACTGACTTCTTTAGCTGGGAGCACTTCTGTGTAGCTGACCTTAAAGGTGCGCTATGCTAAAGAATCAACAATATTATTTTAAAGGTGGTTCTAGTAGTTACCATGATTTCGATACCTTATTTTACTTTACAGCTGTTCAATAAATAGTTGGCATACACGAAAGCGGTTAATATCTGTTTACTTGTACCTAATAGAATAGTCTTTTGATCTGATACAACGACTTTTGCTGCACAAAGATGTCGAAAGTTGAGACACTTCAACAGCGGACTTATCTTAACTGATTTCGTGTGCTCTATTACTTATTATACAGATTTAATATAAAATAAGGTGTCTAAGAGTTATTTTCTTTTAAGAGTTTCGCAGCCGTGTATGATCGAGCGATAGGCTATATTTTTTAAAAATTGCTTAGCGTTGCACACGACACCTTTAATTTTGATCTTTCCGACGATATAAATATCTCTTTACACATTGGAAATGGAATGGGTCGATAGTTTCCTCATTATGTCTAATATCCATATTTCCACGCGTCTATTGAATAATCTTCATTGAATGACCGACTCTTCAAAACACTATTTGCCTCCAATGAGGTTTGAACTCACGACCCCTGGTTTACAAGACCAGTGCTCTGCCACTGAGCTATAGAGGCACACGTTAGTCTCTCATCTAAGGAACCTTTTGAATCATTGTCGTACAAAAGCTGCCAATACGCAGCTAGAGTAAATATTGGATTTTTGTTTAACGCGTTATAAAACTAGGTCGAGTTGCTTTCGATATAAATTACTTATTGATCGGGAAAGCAGTTAGACGTGCAGCCAACTCGAGTGGCCACATATCTACATTCATGACTGAACAACTTCAATGGCTCCCTATCTTCGCCCGTATGCATCCAACATGATTCAAGAAGTTCTTGTTGTTGGTCTTAATGGAATATTTATAGCTTCAAAGACATATGAAACAGAGGTGTCTATGCAAAGCTGAGCAATCTGCTAAAATTAATATTATATGGTCTTGCTCTGAAGTATCTCTGTGCTTATCTCATGCTTCGTCTTCATCCTCTCTGCCAGTTCACTGCGTCCTCTAAGATTCTCTGATCTGATCGGCTTTGCCTCTTAGATCCTCTTTGTTTCCCCGGTCAGGACAACCATGGCTCAATCCAGATGCTTTGCCCTTAAGCGAACTATTTCGAATCACAGTCGGCTTACATGATCAACCGAACATAAATACATACGTTTAAGTTAGATATATAATTCGTCCTTCCATGCTGAGCGCATTAACAGCTGCAATGTTCATAAATTGAATAAATCCAGCTTCCGTTTAGATACGCGTTCAAATAATCGTTCCAGCATCTATTTGAGCAAGAACTATGCTTCGCAGATCCAACTTCCATTTTGGAAAGAATTTGTTTCATCATTCCAGCTTCTATTTAAGCAAAATCAAGGTTTTTCATCTAATTTCCGCTAAAAACTTTATTTTTTACCAAGAAACTTCTTTTTAAGCTTTGAAATCTTTCCATCAATCCCACTTCCATTTCAAGAAAATATACTTTCAATAATCCCGCTTTCACTTTACAAGAATTTTTTTAATCAATCTGTTTTTACTCAACCACCGCTGGACGAATCGTCCGCGAACCGCTTTGCCTGCATAGGACCTTCTCTCTGGAATGGTCTTCCTCCATCAGTTCACTACGCCTTTCTCTCCGGTAGACTTCCCTTATCTTCTCTTGTCTCAATTCTTGCCTTTCTCTTGGGGTCGATCACTTTGGGAGCGCTTTTGAAAGACTCCTGCTGATAAACCCGCTTTTATAAAGTCAACGGACTGTGACCGTTCGGCAGACATTCACCCGTGACAGTAACAATACCGCCGCCATTATTACCGTTGCATTGTGACGGTAACAATAACAGTAATAGCCGCCATTGTAACTTCATTCAATCTCAACAATTGTAAACGTACATTTATATAGCGCCCCTTAAAAAGCACTCCTCAGAGGCGCTCCCAATACACACGCCACCATTTTAATTCTATTCATCTGTGACGGTGATAATTTCGCCGCACCATAATTATAATTTTATTCAGTCGTGACGGTAACAATTACATCGTGAATCGCCTTGCACCTAGAGGTCACACCACTATGTTCGATTCTCATTTCAAAACTGGCTCATTCAGCCGTTGTTATACTGTGAGCGCTTCTGAGTAGCTTACCTCGAAGGTGCGCTGTATAAAAGATTCAATAATATTATTGAAAGTTTGTTCTATTATAATTATGTCTCACGAGTCCCGATACCTTATGTTTGATCTTGATGTTTTCGTGTGCCATACGACTTATTATACGTGTTTATCGTAAAATAAGGTGTGTATGTGTATTTGAAGTTTAATTAACGTCGCTGTGCGGTAACGAAGACCATTAGCGCCGCACTCCTCCTCCTTTATCCAGGCATGGGACTGGCACTGGCATGCATGGTGCGAGTGAATGCCTTGGTTTATTGAGGCGGAAGAACAGACGGGAGGGGTGAAAAACAAACATTATCTCTGATTATGGTTTGGTGTCAGGTCGGGAGCGCCTGCGAGGAGTTCTAATGAAATGAAAGGTTGGTATGTGCACTCGGTATAGCGCCCGTTCAAGAATACTAATCAAGAGCGCTCCCGACTACAGCGCGGACACTGAATCAGAGTGTTTCGCCGAGAAGGCTAGAAGCGCTGAGCAATTGCGAGTGAAGGACTTGCCCAAGGTCCCGACACGGCGGCTTGAGGCGGATTCGATTGGGCAACTCTCCGGCTACAAGGTAACGAACATACCCACTACACTACCGCGTTAATGTCACATCTAAGCAACTGTTTGATTCGGATGAAGAGACTGGATGGGTCGATGCGTGAAGAAAGAATTAGAAACTAATTTGAAGCGTGTATCACCTATGATTAAATTCCTCGTCGAGTAATGGGTATTTATAGCAATCGAAAGAACTCAATTAGTGGTGTCTATTTAACGATGGGCAATTTCTATAATATGCGGCTAAGAAGCAACGTGGCTCTTATATAGACACCTGATTTTACTTTAAAACCGTCTGATAAGTTATATTCTGTTCACACGCATAAATGAATTACAAATCTGTTAGATTATTAATTCTGAATTCTGAATTATAGATTATTATTATGACTTTGATTAATTATTATTATAAATTACTAATTATTTATTATCTGTTCACTGAATCTGTAATATGCCGAACAATTTTTTCCGAGGGCAACGGCCTCTGTTGTCATAGGCTCTCGTCAAATCTGGCACAAATGAATAATCTTCAATCAATCAATCACATAAATTTATATAGCGCCCCTTAAAGATATTCACTGAGAAGCGCTCCCAACCCAGACCTGCTCAAAAAGAAAAGTCTTGAGAAGACAATAGAAAGAGCCAGCAGAGAACGGAGACCCGCAGGGAGGTCATTCCATATAACTGGACATACCACGGAAAATGCTCTTCGCTGCATAGTAGCGGTACGACAAAAGGGACGAGATAGTCACCGCGAGCAGCTGACCGCAGTGAACGGCGGCCCAAAGAAACGTAAACAGGAGTAAAAAAGCTCCCATAGGTATTATGGAGCTTGAGCCAGAATGCAGCGCCAAGCAATAGACAAGACTCTATAAGCAATGCGTTGCTGCAGTGGAAGCCAGTGGAGGTCGTCCCTCATGAAGAGAGAAACATGATCATACCGGGAGATGCCACCAACCAAGCGTGCAGCAGATCGAAGGACCCTAACCGAATTGGGTATTTTTCAAAACACTGTTTGCCCCCAATGAGGTTTGAACTCACGACCCCTGGTTTACAAGACCAGTGCTCTGCCACTGAGCTATAGAGGCACACGTTAATCTCACATCTGAGGAACCTTTTGAATCATTGTCTTACAAAAGCTAAGCAAATATTGCTTATCGCTTAACGCGTTAAAAAATACATGTTGGTCGAGTTGCTGTTGATACTGTGAGACCGTAAAAGCATGCCTCACACGTGTAGGCCTAGGCCTACAAGATTCACTCACATAATCTACGTTCATGAATGAACAGCTTCAATGACTCCTCACTCCATTAGCAAACATCCCAAAAAGTCCTTGTTTTGGGTCATTATGGATTATCTATAGCTTCACAGAGATATAAAATAGAGGTGTCTATATGAGAAATCTTCTAAATATTAATTTAATATTATTGGGTCTTGCTCTGAAGTATCTTTGTGATCTCATGCTTCGTCCCTCTCTCTGCCAGTTCACTGAGTCCTCTTAGATCCTCTGATCTGATCGGCTTGACATCTTTGTTACCCAAGTCAGGACAACCATGGCTCAATCCAGATGCATTGGCTGTATAGGTCCATTCAACCGTGACGGCAACAATACCACAGGCGCCATTGTAATTGCATTCAACCTCAGCAATTGTAATCGTGCATTTATATAGCGCCCTTTAAAAAAGAACTCCTCAGAGGCGCTCCCAATACACCCGCCACCATTTTAATTCTATTCATCCGTGACGGTGACAATTCCGCCTCGCCATCATTATAATTTTATTCAGTTAGCAATGACATCGTGATTTGTGCCGTCTTGCACTTAGAGGTCACGCCACTATGTTCCTTTCTCATGTTCTAATGGGAGCGCTTCAGAGTAGTTGCCTTGAAGGTGCGCTGTATTAAAAGCTGAATATATTATTGTATTTTAATAAGGCGGTAGTTCTCTTAAGTGCCTTGTTGGTTTTGAGTCTGTAATCTTCAGGTTTTTCCATTTTCCTTTTACTTATAATATGGTTTTAAGGTAAAATGAGGTGTCTAAGAGTCATTTTCATTCCTTAGTTTCACTGATGTGCAGGATCGAGCGACAGATTTTAAAAATCGCTGTCGGTTGCATAAACACCTTTAGTTTAGATATTTTGGGTGCTATAAATATCCAATTACCGATCTGAAATTTTGATTACTGCGCTACATTATACATGTATGTTCAATTGTTCATGGTTCTAGAATTGATTGAATTGTGGATTCTTCAAAACACTGTTTGCCCCGAATGAGGTTTGATAATATTATTAATTTATGTTGGTTCTATTAAGTCCTATGATTGTGATAAGGCAAGGTGAAATCTTAACGGCTTTGGTGTACCACACAACTTATTATACGCTTTTATGGTAAAACAGGGTGTCTAAAAACCCATTTTCAATTATGAGTTTCAATGTCGTGTATGATCGAGGGACAGAGTTGAAAAATTGCCCAGCGTTGAAAAGACACCTTCAGTTTTACTTTTACGAAACTATAAATATCCAATTTCTTCTTAAAAATTTAGTGTGTTAATATTTTTTACCATCATTCGATGCAACCACACTACATTAATTTGTTCACCAGTGTAAGTGAATTGTATGTATGTGCACTTGGTATAATAGCGCCCCTTTCAAGAAAACTAATCAGTAGCGCTCCCGACTACAGCGCGGACACTGATTCAGATTTTCGCGCAGTAGGCCAGAATCGCTGAGCAATTGCGAGTGAAGGACTTGACCAAGGTCCCTACGCGGCGGCTTTAGGTGGATTCGAACCGGCAACACTCCGGCTGCAAGGTAACGAACACACCCACTACACCATCGCGTTTATTCCACATCTGAGAAACTGTTTGATTCGTTCAGAAAGAATAGTCACCAAATTGGGATTTTTCAATGATAATTAAATTTCACATTGATTAATTTTCTATTTATACCATTAAAAATCTCAAAACTAGTGGTGTCTATTCAACGATGGGCAATTTCTAAAACGTGCCGCTCGTATACAGCATTGAAACTCAAGAAGCAACATGGCTTTTATATGGACACCTGATTTTATCTTAAAACCGTGTGATAAGTGATAGTCCATCGCCCGTGTAAATAAATTCTTTACTGCATTGCGGATTCTTCAAAACACTATTATGCTCGGAATGAGGTTTGAACTCACGACCCCTGGTTTACAAGACCAGTGCTCTGCCACTGAGCTATTATAGATAATATTCGTTTATTCACATTCAATCTGACAAACCGCAAAATGATTACAGGTACTTGACTTTGACTTACTTGACTTATGGCTCTGGCGAAGCTTGCGCCCGCATCAGCCGCTCCTTTATGGATAGCCTCCAATTGACCCTGTCCTGAGCTGTCCTCGTCGCCTCTCCCACGGTTAATCCCATCGTCAGACAGTCCTCCTCCACCATATCCATCCAACGTTTTTTTGCCTACCTCTTCTCCTCTTCCCTTGCACCAGTGGCGGCGCTACGGGAGGTCGAGGCAGGTCATTTGACGTGCCTATTTTGCTCACGACCTGCCTAATGACCTGCCTAAAAAACATTTTGAATTTTTAATATCTTTTAACATTGTTTTATTTAAGAGTTTTAAATGAGAAATTAACATTGTTCCTCGACAAAAAGATCACTAGTGCTGTGCAATTATTAGACCCAATTGTCTTTTAGGCCTACGTCTGATCTTATCTAGCAGGTAAATATAAGTTTAGAGGTCTAAGTAGTATGCGCTTCAAATTCATTCGTCAATTTCTTCGACCTGCCCATGACCACGACGCGACCTGCCAAAATTTAAGAGCTGGCGCCGCCACTGCACTGCACGTACCCCTGCAGTGCCACTTTTGGGTATCTCCCGCTCTGCATTCTGATGACATGTCCTAAGTATCGCATTCTTCTTATCTGTATCTTGTCCACAATGTCTCGCTGTATTCTCAGTCTGCTGCGTATTTCCGTGTTCGATAACAGGTACAGGTTTTACCAAATAAGGCCCGCTATAGCACGACACGCAGGTCGGCTTTACAGCAGTTGGTTCGGTAGCTTAATACGATTGGCCTAAGTGCTGGATCACTTCTGGTTCGGCCAAGCCAGAAGAGAGAGGGGCTTTCTAATTTTCAGCAGAACCCGAGTCAAGCAACACAACGGCAAAGCGCCAATCGCAGCTAACAGAAAATTCAAATAAATTTTTGCCCTGTATGAGGCTCGAATCCAGGTCGCGTGGATGACTCTCAGTTTAACTACCAGCGCTCTCTCAACTGAGCTACGAACTAGCCTACTGGGTCACCTTTATAATTGTATTCAACCGTAGCAATAGCAACACCACTGCCATAGATATAATTGTATTCAGCCGCGACGGTAACAATGTTATCGTTATTCAACCGTGATGGGCTCCATGTTGCGCTCCGTTTTTTTCCTAGAAATCAAACCACTATGTTCCATTCTCACTTCAAAGCTGACTTATTTAGCCGTGGTTGTACTGGGAGCGCTTCTGAGTAGCTGACTTTGAAGGTCCGCTATATAAAACTCAACAATATTATTTAAAAGTTGGTCCTATAATCGCAATATCTTAAGTGATCTCAACGGCTTTCGTGTACCATACAACTTATTATACGTGTTTATCGTAAAATAAGGTGTCTAAAAACCATTTTCATTTATGAGTTTCAATGCCGTGTATGATCGAGGGGGACAGAGTTTAAAACTTGCCCAGCGTTGCAAAGACACCTTCAGTTTGTACTTCTCCGAAACTATAAATATCTCATTACTCCTCAAAATTTAGTCGGTAAAACATTTACAAAAATTATGTGTTTATGGTTACCATCGTTCGATGAAAACACACCTACAATTGCCCACTAGTCTGAAAAAATTGCTTGTATGTGCACTCGGTACTGCGCCACACATTCAAAATTACCAATCAGAAGCGCTCCCAACTACAGCGCGGACACTGAATCAGAGTTTCGCGCAGAAGGCCAGAAGCGCTGAGCAATTGCAAGTGAAGGTCTTGCCCAAGCAAGGTATACACGGCGCCTTGCGGTGGATTCGAATCGGCAATCCTCCGGCTGCATGGCAACTAACATACCACTACACCATCGCGTTAATTCCATATCTGAGAAACTGTTTGATTCATTCAGGCGGATGAACAGACGGAGCTTTGGGGTTGGATGCCTGAAGAAAAAATACCCGATTTGAGGCGTTTGTCACCTATAATTTAAATACTCGTAGGGTAATTTGTTATTTATAACGTTGAGGAGAAATAAATTAGTGGTGTCTATTCAACGATGAGCAATTTCTATAACCAGCGGCTAAGAAGCAAAATGGCTCTTATATAGACACCTGATTTTACTTTAAAACCGTGTAATAAGTTATAATCTGTTCACACTAATAGACGAATGACATGTTCAATCATTATTCATTAATTATAAATTATTAATTATGAATTATTAATTATGAATTTTTATTATGACTATGATTAATTTTTAATTATTATTATTGTTAGTTATTTATCAATAATTATTAATTATCTGTTCACTGCATGATGCTGTAATATGCCAAACAATTTTTTCCGAGGGTAACGGCCTCTGATGTCATAGGCCCTCGTCAAACCTGAATTCATCAATTCATCCAGCATAAATGAATTATCTTCAATCATTCAATCACATAAATTTATATAGCGCCTCTTCAAGATCTTTACTCAGAGGCGCTCCCAACCCTCTCCAAAAAGAAAAGTCTTGAGAAGACGGTAGAAAGAGCCAACAGAGTAACGGGGAAGAGAACGGAGACCCGCAGGGAGGCCATTCCAGATAACTGGAATATGCTATTTGCTGCATAGTAGGGGTACGACAAAAAGGGACAAGATAGTCACCACGGGCAGATGACCGCAGCGAACGGCGACCCAGAGAAACGGAGACAGGCGTAAAAAGTGCACATCCTACGATGGAGCTTGAGGCAGTATGCAGCGCCAAGCAATAGACGAAACTCTATAAGCAATGCGTTGCTGCAGTGGGAGCCAGTGGAGGTCGTCCCTCATGAAGAGAGAAACATGACCATACCGGGAGATGCCACCAACCAAACGTGCAGCAGATCGAAGGACCCTAACCGAATTGGGGGATTCTTCAAAACACTGTTTGCCCCCAATGAGGTTTGAACTCACGACCCCTGGTTTACGAGACCAGTGCTCTGCCACTGAGCTACAGAGGCACACGCTAAGCCTTAATCTGAGGAATCTTTTGAATCAATGTCGTACAAAGCTGCCAATGTTAAGTAAATATTGGATGTTACTTAGCCCTTTAATGCCGGAGAAAATAGGATTTCCCATACCATTTACTACCATCTCGGTATTAAAGGGTTAACGCGTTTTAAAACTAGGTCGAGTTGCTGTCGATATAATATTGCTATTGATCGTCAAAGCATTTGAGGTGCAGGACTACTCGATGGTTCCATATTTTTTCTCTTAGACATCCAAAAAGTTCCTGTTGTTTGTCTTAATGGATTATTTATAATTTCAGAGAGTTGTGAACTAGAGGTGTCTATGCAAAGCTGAGCAATCTTATAAAATTAATATTATAATTATGGCCTTACTCTGAAATATCTCTGTGATCTCATGCTTCGCCCCCATCTATGTAACTTCACTGCGCTCTCTTAGTATACAGCTGTAGATCCTCTGATCTTCTTTGTTTCCCATGTCAGGACAACCATGGCTCAATCCAGATGCTTTTCCAGTATCCATGGACGATTCGTCACACGTAATAAATTGAACAAATCCAGCTTCCGTTTAGACACGCGTTCAATTAATCGTTCCAGCTTCTGTTTGAGCAAGAACTATGCTTCGCAGATCCAACTTCCATTTTGGAAAGAATTTGATACAGCATTCCAGCTTCCATATAAGAGCAAAAACAACGTTTTTCATCCATTTTCCGCTAAAAACTATATTTTTCACCAACAAATTCTCTTTAAGCGATGAAATCTTTCCATCAATCCCACTTCCATTTCAGGAAAACATATTTTCATTAATCCCGCTTTCACGTTACAAGAATTTTTTTAATTATGGCGGTAGTTCTATTAAGTGCTCCCGGTAATTGCCTAAGTGATCTTGACGTCTTTCGTATACCCTACTACTTATTTTACAAGTTCAGATTAAAACGAGGTGTCTAAGAGCCATTTTTATTACTGAGCTTCAGTGATGTGAAGGATCGAGCATTAGATTTTAAAAATAGCTCAGCTTTGCACAAACACCTTTAGTTTAGATCTTATGGACAAGATAACGAAAAACATCCACTACACCGTCGCGTTAATTCCATATCTGAGAAACTGTTTGATTAGTTCAGGCGGATGAACAGACGGGAGGGGTGGATGCATGAATAAAAAATATTAGCCAATTTGAAACGTTTCCCATCTATAATAGAATTCCTCGTAGAGTTATTGGGTATTTATAGCATTCAAAAGATGTAAACTAGTGGTGTCTTATTACCGATGGGCAATTTCCATAACCAGCGGCTAGTATACACTACAGCACTGAAACTCAAAAAGCATACGGACAACCCTTTTTACTCAACGCAGCGCTGGTGAATAAGCTGATGCCCCACGCTTGGCTTTCAAGTAGCGCTATAGAAATCTGGAGATTTCGAACTTATAATT
The DNA here is from genome assembly GCA_945859605.1 of Lumbricus rubellus. NCBI lineage: Eukaryota > Metazoa > Annelida > Clitellata > Crassiclitellata > Lumbricidae > Lumbricus > Lumbricus rubellus. Next base: position 1,470,162 of record OX243821.1, read on the forward strand.
ATAGACACCTGATTTTACGTTAGAACCATGTGTTAAGTTATAATCTATTCGCCCGTAACTGGTCTAGTACCTTGCTCATAAGTGCTGTAATATGCCGAGCAAATTTTTTTCCAGGGTAACGGCCTCTGTTGTCATAGACCCTGGTCAAATTGGAATCCTCCTCCTCCGTTTAAATGAATCATCTTCATTGAATTCCGTATTCTTCAAAACACTGTTTGCCTTCAATGAGGTTTGAACTCACGACCCCTGGTTTACAAGACCAGTGCTCTGCCGCTGAGCTATAGAGGCTCACGTTAAGCCTTAATCTGAGGAACATTTTGAATCAATGTCGTACAAAAGCGGCCAATTCTAAGTAAATATTGGATTTTTGCTTAACGCGTTTTAAAACTAGATCGAGTTGCTGTCGATATAAATTACTTATTGATTGTCAAAGCAATTGACGTGCAGGGCTACTCGAGTGGCCACATATCTACATTCATGATTGAACAACTTCACTGGCTCCATCACTCCGTTCGTAAACATGTACTTGAAAAAGTTCTTACTTTTGGTCTTAATGGAGTATTTGTAACTTAAAAGAGATGTGAACTAGAGGTGTCTATAAAAAGCTTAGCAATCTTCTAAAATTATTATTATTATTCAATAGCTCCCTCATTCCGTATGTATGCATCGAGGAATTTCGGGTTTTTGGTCTTAATTGGCTTATTTATAACTTCAGAAAAATATGAAATAGAGGTGTCTTTGCAAAGCTGATCAATCTTCTAAAATTAATATTATTATAGGATCTTGCTCTGAAGTATCTCTGTGCCTATCTCATGCTTCGTCCCGTCTCTGCCAATTCGCTGCGTCCTTTTAGATCCTCTGATCCTCTTAGTTTCCCAAGTCAGGACAATCCTGATGCTTTGCCCGTATGCGGACGATTCGTCCCCGGACACACGTAATAAATCGAATAAATCCAGCTTCCGTTTAGACACGCGTTCAATTGTTCGTTCCAGCATCTATTTTAGCAAGAACAATGCTTCGCAGATCCAACTTCCATTTTGGAAAGATTTTGTTTCATCATTCCAGCTTCTATTTAAGCAAACACAACGTTTTTCATCTAATTTCCGCTAAAAACTATATTTTTACCAAGAAACTTCTTTTTAAGCTTTGAAATCTTTCCATCAATCCCACTTCCATTTCAAGAAAACATATTTTCAATAATCCCGCTTTCACTTTACAAGAATTTTTTTAATCAATCTGTTTTTACTCAACCACCGCTGGACGAATCGTCCGCGAACCGCTTTGCCTGCATAGGACCTTCTCTCTGGAATGGTCTTCCTCCATCAGTTCACTCCGCCTTTCTCTCCGGTAGACTTCCCTTATCTTCGCTTGTCTCAATTCTTGCCTTTCTCTTGGGGTCGATCACTTTGGGAGCGCTTCTGAAAGACTCCTGCTGATAAACGCGCTTTTATAAAGTCAACGGACTATGACCGTTCGGCAGGCATTCAGCCGTGACAGTAACAATAACAGTAACAGCCGCCATTGTAATTGCATTCAACCTCAACAATTGTAATTGTACGTTTATACAGCGCCTCTTCAAAAGAACTCCTCAAAGGCGCTCCCAATACACCCGCCACCATTTTAATTCTATACATCCGTGACGGTGATAATTCCGTCGCGCCATCATATATAATTTTATTCAACCGTGACGGTAGCAATGACATCGTGATACGTGCCGCCTTGTACCTAGAGGTCACACCACTATGTTCCTTTCTCATTTAAAAACTGACTTATTTAACCGTTGTTATACTGGGAGCGCTTCTGAGTAGCTGGCCTCGAAGGTGCGCTGTATAAAAGATTCAATAATATTATTGAAAGTTGGTTCTATCATAATTTTGTCTCAGGAGTCCCGATACCTTATGTTTGATCTTGATGTTTTCGTGTGCCATACAGCTTATTATATGTGTTTCTGGTAAAATAAGGTGTGCGTATGTGTATTTGAAGTTTAACGTCACTGTGTGGTACAAAGACCATTAGCGACGCCTCCTCCTTTATCCAGGCTTTGGCAGAGTGCAACCAGTGGTGGAGTTTAAAAATAAGGTGTCTGAAAACCATTTTCAAATATGAGTTTCAATGTCGTGTTTGATCGAAAAAAATTACGCAGCGTTACAAAGACACCTTCAGTTTGTATTTTTCCAAAACTAAAAATAACCTTTAAAAATTAGTATGCGTTTCTGCATGAAATCTTGCGTGTCCGAGTCAGTGATATTTTCATTAACGATAAGTGAAATTAGAACTGAAAATATTGATTTCCGTTAAGTATAACTATAACTGTAAATGAAATTATTTTAAGAACGAAAACTGAAGTAGAACGGAAATTGAGCACACCGAACTGAAATTAGAATAAAAACGAAAATTAATTCTCGAACTGAAATTAATGAAAAAAATGGAAATTTTAGTTGACAGTTTTTCCGATGCAAAAAATGTGTTTTTTAAGAGTCGCACATACTTTCTGACTCTTACAACTTTTGTATCTATTGCCTAGCATGTGCTTTATTACGGTTAGTTTAAAAACAATTTTTCATTTGGAATTTCCCTGTAAGTTTATAATTTTCAACTTCGCGATAAGACTGGAAATCACTTGGCTAAATGACGAAAATAATGTATTGGACGTTTTATGTAGGTTTGCTGCGAGGAAATAGACAAAATAAATGTGCTTAGGCCTATCCATGCAAGGCTTCGTGGGTCTAGCCTACCCTAAAACGGATGACTGAGGAACTACATATTATGATAAAAAAATTAACATTTTGCCTCTGCGCCCACAGAATACTAAGAAATATATAAAGAAACGGACCAGGCAAAAATCATGGGTTGCTGAAAACAGTACTTTCATGCGACTTGGCCTAATCCGAGTCAGCAACTTCACCACGGAGAAAGCATGAGTGCTCCAGAAAGACGCAGGCAAAAGAACTGAATTGAGAACGGAAATTATTTCGAAAACTGAATTAGAAGTATAACTGAAATTTTTTGAAGAACTGGAACTGAATTAGAACTGAAATTGAGACCATCCGAACTGAAATAGAAGTAAAACGGAAATTATTTCCTGAAGTAAAATATCACTGGTCCGAGTTGGACTTGGTGATCTAACTGTATCAACAGCTGCCTCTGTAGTACCATTATCATTGCATTCAACTGTGATGATAGCAAATGAGCTAAACCACCGTCACCACTATAATTGTATCCAACCGTGACGGTAACAATACCGCCACCACTATAATTGTGTTTACCCATGACGGTAACAATGTTATCGTTATTGAACTGTTGCACCTCGCTTTGTGCCTCAAAGCTGACTTATTTTGCTTTCGTTGTACTGGGAGCGCTTCTGAGTAGATGACCTTGAAGGTGCGCTATATAAAAGACTCAATAATATTATTTTAAGTTGGTTCTATTTAGTGCGATTATGGTACCTTATTCAATCTTAATGGGTTTTGAGTTTCATACAACTTATTATACGTATTTATCGTAAAATAAGGTGTCTAAAAACCACTTTCATTTATGAGTTTCAATGCCGTGTATGATCGAGGGACAGAGTTCAAAAATTGACCAGCGTTGCAAAGACACCTTCAGTTTGTACTTTTTCGAAACTTTAAATACCCCATTACTTCTCAAAATCGAGTTTGTAATTTTTTTATATGTTTTTGGTTACCATCGTTTGATGCAACCACACCTACATTTTGTGCACCCGTGTAAATGAAATGTTGGTATGTGCACTCGGTATAATTTTTAAATTGTAATTAGTAATTTCTAAAGCGCCACTCACAGCCGAGGCCATTCAGTAGCACTCCCAGTGCGATAACCTCTGGAGAAAAAAGGTCTTAAGAAGAGAGAGAGATGTAGATAACGATCCAGAAAGTAGAGTGTCACGCATATTGGAGGGAAGAGAATTCCACAATAAGGGCCCAATGATGGTAAATGATCGAGTTTGATCAATAGTGCATGGTCCTAGCTCGAGAAACAAACAAGTCAACCGCGCCACAGCAATGCTAAACGTACATGTACACGCCGTGGCTTGTGGCTGTTTAACGACACTGCCATTGCAAAGATGATTAGATTAGGCATAGCGCCCATTCAAGATTACTAGTCAGGAGCGCTCCCGACTACAGCGCGGACACTAAATCAGAGTTTCGCGCAGAATGCCAGAAGCGCTGAGCAATTGCGAGTGAAGGACTTTCCTAAGGTCCCTACACAGCGGTTTGAGGTGGATTTTGAACCGGCAACTCTCCCGGTGCAAGGTAACGAACATACCCACTACACCACCGCGGTAATTCCACATCTGAGAAACTGTTTGATTCATTCAGGCTGATGAACAGACGGGGGTGGGGTGGATTCATGAGGAAAGAACAGTAATTAATTTGTGCCGTTTGCCTGTAATTAAATTTCTCGTAGAGTAATTGAATATTTATAGCAGCCAAAAGTTCTAAACTAGAGGTGTCTATTCAACGATGGTCAATTTTAATAAACTGCAGCTAGTATACATCACTGAAACTCAAGAAGCAACATGGCTTCTATTTAAACACCCGATAAATCGTCTTCATTGAATTGGGGATTCTTCAAAATACTATTTTGATTCCAATGAGGTTTGCACTCACGACCCCAGGTTAACAGGGCAATGAGTTAAATTGCCACTGAGCTAGAGGCGCACGCTATAAGCTCAGAGTGTCGGCTATAAGCCGACACTCAGAGGAATCTTTTCAATCGCTGTCGTACAAAAGCTGCCAATGCTAAGTAAATATAAAATTTTGCTCAACGCGTTAAAAAAAATACATGTATAGGTCGACTTGCAGTTGATTCTGTGAGACCGTCAAAGCATGCCACGCACGTGTAGGCCTAGGTTATAAGATTCGCCCACATAATCTACATTGATGATTGAGCAACTTCAATGGCTCTTTATCTTTGCCTGCATAGGCCTTCGTCGAATTTCTTGATTTTGGTCTTAATGAAATGTTTATAACATGATTCTGATATGAAATAGAGGTGTCTGTGCAAAGTTAAACAATCTTCTAAAATTAATATTTTAGGGTCTTGTAAAAATCTTTGTGATCTCATGCATTCAGCTGTGACGGTAAAAATACCTCAGTCACCATTATAATAGTATTCAGCCGCGACGGTAACAATACCACCGTAATCATTGTAATTGTATTTAGCCGCGACGGTAACAATGCCACCGTCACCATTATTATTGCATTCAATCGTGACGGTAACAATACGGCCATTATAATTGTATTCAGCTGTGGCGGTAACAATGCTATCGTCATTGAACCGTGATGGGCTCCCTGTTGCGCTCCACCACTATGCTTCATTCACACTTCAAAACTGATTTATTTAGCTGTTGTTAGACTGGGAGCGCTTCTGAGTAGCTGACCTTGAAGGTGCGCTATATAAAATACTCAAAAATATTATTTAAAGTTGGTTCTTTTAAGTGCCGTGATTGCAATTATTGCCTTAATTTAATGACGGCTTTCGTGTACCATGCTTATTATTATGCGGATTTAAAATAAAATAAGGTGTCTATTTAAGAGCCATTCTCATGTTTGAGTTTCAACGCCGTTTATGATCGAGAGACAGATTTTAAAAATTGCCCAGCGTTGCATAGACACCTTTTGTTAAGAACTTTACTTAGGTATAAATATGTGCTTAATGCTGAAAATGGTATATTATAAAAGCGTTTGTGTCTTAGTTACCATCATTCCAGTCAAGCACATCAGGGTTGCCAGGTCGTCGCGAAAAGCGCGAATTGGGCGACTTTTGAAAGTGCTCGCGACTGAAAATTTCGTTCTCGCGACCTCGCGCTTTTTGGGCGACTTTTGGTTTGTCTCGCGGTCGCGACGGCGACTTTTTTAAATCTTGTAAGTACAGATCGCAGCACAAATCCTGCTCTCGCGCAAACGAATGAGTGTCAATGAGAAGATTGCCAATAAGAAGATTGACCATTAGGCGAACTTTAATAACTTTAAAAATTAACATTCGTGTCATTTTTTGAGATTACTGTCCAAAATATTAGCACACCTTTTTAAAGAGATATTGATCATACAAGAATAGCGTTACGAACAATTACAATTACTTTAAAAAATAACATTTATATCATTTTTTGTGATTACTGTTCATAATATTTGCACACCTCTTTTAGGAGATATTCGCCCTACAAGAATAGCGTCTACAGCAATTACAATTACTTTAAAAATAACATTCATGTCATTTTTTGTGATTACTAATCAAAGTATTTGCACACCTCTTTAGGATATACTCTTCATACAGGAATAACACCCTCCAATCAATTATAACTACTTCAAAAATTAATATTCATGTCTTTTTTTGTGATTACTGTCCATGATGTTTGCACACCTCTTTTAAAAGATACTTATCATACAGGAATAACACCCCCGAGCAATAATAATTGCTCTAAAAATTAACATTCATATCATTTTTTGTGATTACTGTTAATAATATTTGCGCACCTCTTTTAGGAGATATTCATCCTACAAGAAAAGCGTCTAGTGCAATTACAGTTTCTTTAAAAATTAACATTCATGTTTTTTTTCTGTGATTACTGTTCATAAGATTTGCACACCTCTTTTAAGATATACTACAAGAATTAATCTCGCGATTTTCGCGACATTTCTCGTGATAATCTCGCGATTTTCGCGACTTTTTGTCGTGATCTCGCGACAATTTTTTTCCGAAATCTGGCAACCCTGAAGCACATCTCTACTTGTTCACCAGTCTAAATAAATTGTTTGCTTGTGCCCTTGGTATGATAGCGCCTCTTTCAACAATTCTACTCAGAAGCGCTCCCGACTACAGCGCGGACACTGATTCAAACGATCTTCTGAGTTTCACGCAGAAGACCCGAAGCGCTGAGCAATTGTGAGTGAGGGACTTGGCCAAGGTCCCTACACGGCGGCTTGATGTGGATTCGAACCTGCAACCATCCGGCTGCAAGGCAGCAAACATGTCCACTACACCACCGTGCCCCACAAAAAACCCACCTTGCATGTGGCTGATGAGGCTGCTGTTCAGTGGCTGGACGTGTTCTGCAAAACCTAAATAAATATAGGGGAGTGCTCTTGGTTCTGTTTGCTCGCACCTCAATCATGCAGAGTCGTGCTTTTTCTGTGGTTGGCCCGGTGGTATGGAATGCCCTTCCACTTGAGCTTCGCCTGTTCCCTAGATAACTCTCTGACACATTATATAAACACTTAAAAACTGTTTTGTTTGGCCTTACTGGAGTCGGGAGCGCCTCTGAGTAGTTTCCTTGAAGAGTCGCTATAGAAATACTTGAATGAATGAATCAATGAATGAAAAATAAAATAGTCTATCGAGCATATGCGGTCATTTAATTTTATTCGTTGAATGTTGATTGGATTCTTCAAAACACTGTTTGCCCCAAATGAGGTTTGAACTCACGACCTTTGGTTTACAAGACCAGTGCTCTACCACTGAGCTATTATACTAGAAGCCCACGTTAAAAACCTCATCTGGTGAACTTTTTGAATTATTCAGTAGGATACATAAACGGATATTAGCTGCTTTTTGATTGAATAAAAATTTTACAGAGTACTTGGGTATTTATAGCATTAAAAAAATCTAAACTAGAGGTGTTTGGTCAACGATGGGAAATTTCTATAACCTGAGGCTCGTAAAAAGCACTGAAACAACATGGCTCTTATTATAGACACCTACTTTTATCTTAAAACCGTGTCATAAGTGATAGTTCATTCGCCCGTGTAAATGTATCGTCTTCATTGAATTGCGGATTCTAGAAAACAATGAGGTTTGAACTCACGATCCTCTGATCTGATCTGATCGGCTCGACCTCTTTGTTTCATTAATTCATTAATTTATTCATTCCGAAAACTTATACAGCGCCTCTTCAAGAAGTCTACTCATATAGGCGCTTCCAGCCCAAAAGATAGATCTTAAGCAACTGGTAGAAGGCAGTCAAATTATTCCAAGGTGGCCTAGTGAGCGTAGCGCAAGCGGGAGCCCATTCCATGTGGACGGGCCAACAACCGAGAAGGCTCGACGCTGTCTGGTAGCAGAGCGGGTTCGAGGGACCAGCAGCTCTCCATTGTTCGCAGAGCGTAAAGCTCGACGGGAGGCTATGTCTGAGCCCAAGTCAGGACATGGCTCAATCCAGATCCTTTTCCTGCATAGGTCCCTCTCTGGAATGGACTTCCACCATCAGTTCTCTCCGCCTTTCTCTCTGGTAGACTTCCCTTATCTGCTCTTCTTTCAATTCATGCCTTTCTTTTGGGGTCGATCACTTTGGGAGCGCTTCTGAAAGGCTCCTGCTGATAAACGCGCTTTTATAAAGTCAACGGACTGTGACGTTCCGCAGGCATTCAGCCGTGACGGTAACTACACCACCGTCACTATTATTATTGCATTCAGCCGTGACGGTAACAATATCACAGCCGCCATTGTCATTGCATTCAACCTCAACACGCGCCACCATTTTAATTTTATTCATCTGTGACGGTGATAATTCCATTATGATCGTATTCAGTCGTGACGGTAGCAATGACATCGTGATACGTGGCGCCTTGCACCTAGAGGTCACACCACTATGTTCGATTCTCATTTCAAAACTGGCTTATTTAACCGTTGTTATACTGGGAGTGCTTCAGAGTAGTTGCCTTGAAGGTGCGCTTTATTAAAAGCTCAATAATTGTAATATAATTGGGCGGTAGTTCTATTACGTGTGCCTGGTAAATGAATATGTGATCTTGACGTCTTTCGTATACCCTGTTACTTATTATACGAGGTTAAGATAAAATGAGGTGTCTAAGAGCCATTTTCATTCCTGAGTTTCAATGATGTGCGGGATCGAGCGAGAGATTTTAAAAATCGCTCAGCTTTGCACAAACACCTTTAGTTCAGATCGGATGGAAGCTATAAATATAGAACTACCGAACTTAAACTTTGCATCTTGCTCTTTTATGTTTCCAGCGCTCATTATGTTCATTCCAATCATTCGTCTAGAATCTACATAGATTGAATTGGGGATTCTTTAAAACACTGTTTGCCCACAATGAGGTTTGAAATCACGACCCCTGGTTTACAAGACCAGTGCTCTGCCACTGAGCTATAGAGGCCCACGTTAATGAGTCATCTGACGAACCTTTTGAATCATTGTCGTACAAAAGCTGCCAATGCTAAGTAAATATTGGATTTTATTTAACGCGTTTCAAAACTAGGTGGAGTTGCTGTCGATATAATATTGCTATTGATCGTCAAAGCATTTGACGTGTATGCTTACTGTATTCTTCCACATCTCTACATGCCAAGGCTGTTTTAAGGAATTTTTAGAACTGCACAACTCCCTCTTTTCTTTCCCATCATCCTTGGTAAATTATTTCCAATCGGAGGACACAGACCGGTTTTTAATTGCAGAGAAGTGCGCTCTCTTAGATCCTTTGATCGACTTGATCTCTTTGATTTCTGCGTCAGAATTGATTGCCATGCACCTACAAGTCACACCACTATGTTCCTTTCTCACTTCAAATGAACTGACTTACTTAGTCGTTGTTGGACTGGGAGCGCTTCAGAGTAGCTGACCTTGAAGATGCGCTATATAAAAGACTCAATAATATTATTTTAAGTTGGTTCTATTAAGTCTTATGATTGTGAATTTGTGATACCGTATATCTGCACAAGATTCAAGCGGCTTTTGTGTACCATAAACTTATTATACATGTTTATTCTAAAATAAGGTGTCTAAAAACCATTTTCATGTTTGAGTGTCAATGCCGTGCGAGATCGAGGGACAGAGTTAAAAAATTGCCCAGCATTGTAAGACACCTTCAGTTTATAACTTTCCAAAACTATAAATATCCAATTTCTTCTTAGTGTGTCAATATTTGTGTTTTTCGTTACCAACATGCGATGCAACCACACTACATTTACACGGTTACACCTACTTTTGTTCACCAATCACCAGTCTAAATAAATTGCTTGTACGTGCACTCGGTATAGCGCCCCTTCAAGACTACTAATCAGGAGCGCTCCCAAATACAGCGCGGACACTGAATCAGAGTTTCGCGCAGAAGACCAGAATCGCCGAGCAATTGCGAGTGAAGGACTTGCCCAAGGTCCTTACACGGCGGTTTGAGGTGGATTCGAATGGGAAACTCTTCGTCTGCAAGGTAGCTAACATAACCACTACACCATCGCGTTAATTCCATATCTAAGAAACTGTTTGATTCATTCAGGCGGATGAACAGACGGGGGTGGGGTGGATTCATGAAGAAAACATAGTGGCTACTTTGCGATGTTTACCGACAATAATTAAAATTTCTCGTAGAGTAATTGGATATTTATAGCATTGATAAGATCAAAATTAGTGGTGTCTATTCAACGATGGGCAATTTTATAACCTGCGGCTAAGAAGCAATATGGCTCTTATATAGACACCTGATTTTACTTTAAAACTGTGTGATAAGTTATAATCTATTCACCTGCATAAATGAATATTTTTCGATCAATCAATCACATAACTCTAAGCCCCTTCAATATCTTCACTCAGAGGCGCTCCCAATCCAAGCCTGGTAAAAAAAAAGTTCTTGCGAAGACAATAGAAAGAGCCAGCAGAGTCACGGGGAAGAGAACGGAGAGCCGTACGGAGGCCATTCCAGATAGCTGGACCCACCACGGAATATGGTCTTTGCTGCATAGTTGCGGTACGACAAAAAGGGACAAGATAGTCACCGTGGGCAGCTGACCGTAGCGAACGGCGGCCCAAAGAAATGGAGACAGGAGTAAAAAGTGCACATAGATATGATGGAGCGTGAGCCAGGATGCAGCGCCAAGCAATAGACGAAACTCTATAAGCAATGTGTTGCTGCGGTGGAAGCCAGTGGAGGTCGTCCCTCATGAAGGCAGAAACGTGATCATACCGGGAGATGCCACCAACCAAGCGTGCTGCAGATCGAAGGACCCTAACCGAATTGGGGGATTCTTCAAAACACTGTTTTGCCCCCAATGAGATTTGAACTCACGACCCCTGGTTTACAAGACCAGTGCTCTGCCACTGAGCTATTATAGCGGCCCACGTGAACTTCTTGAATTATTGAGGAGGATACAAAAACCGAGAGTGAATAAATTTAGCGCAGAGTTCTTGGATATTTATAGCAATCAGAAGATCTAAACAAGAGGTGTTTATTCAACGACGGGAAATTTCTATAACCAAAATTCAGCTATAAATGGTGCTCAAGATGTCATTTTTGTTCACGCTTACACGACCGTAGACGTAGTAGTAGTGTATAGTTGCTGTCCCGAAAAGACACTCGGCTTCATATCCACAGCTGTGGTCGCCTAGCAGTCCAGACCTCGATCCATGTACCGGAGTAGCGCGTTTTTCGTTCCCGTATTCATCGATAACTGTAGAGCGCGTCTGATTGAAGAGTGGCAGCTGTCTGACTAAGTGATCAGCGACCGGACCGGACCATCAAACAGTAGCGTCTACGACTCTACGTCTATGCTCGCGTGTTCGTGAAAAAAGGACTTTTTCAACACCATTTATAGGTAAATTTTACTTCCTTTCAGTTTTTCATGTTGGAAAGGTCCATTTTTCGGTGCTACATCTCAAACGCTCATAATTTTGCCAAACTCACGAATATTTCTAATCGGTTTTACGATCTCGTGTAAATATAGTCTCTGCTGTTATGTTTAAAATTTCAGACAAATCCTAAACGTTTTGACCGAGTTGTGACACTTTATTGTGTGTTTTACTTTATAGTGGACACAGTGTATTATTATTATAAATGTCTTTTTGTATACCTTATTACTTATTATACGGGTTTAAAGTAAAATGAGGTGTCTAAGAGCCATTTTCTTTACTATGCTTCAATGATGTGCGGGATCGAGCAATAGATTTTAAAATTCGCTCAGATTTTTCCACATACCTTTAGTTTAGATCTTTTAGAAGCTATAAATATCCCATAACCGATCTGTATGTTTGCTTCTATCGCATATATTTTCATGGGTCTAGATTGATTGAATTGTAGATTCTTCAAAACACTGTTTGCCCCCAATGAGGTGTCCGCTCTGCAGTCTGGAGCACCTCTGAGTAGGATTATTATTGGTTATTTATAGCATTTGAAAGAACTAAACTAGTGGTGTATATTTAACGTTGGCCAATTTCTATAACATGCGGCTCGTATACACTGTACAGCACTGAAACTCAAGAAGCAACATCGCTCTTTTACGGACAACCCTTTGGACTCAACGCAGCGCTCGTGAATAAGCTGATGCCCCGCGCTTGGCTTTCAAGTAGCGCTAAAGAAATCTGGAGATTACTATTACGATCTTATAATTAAAGACACCTGATTTTACGTTAAAACCGTGTCATAAGTTATAATCTGTTCACATGCATAAATTAAATATCTTCCTTGAATTGTGGATTCTTCAAAACACTGTTTGCCCCCAATGAGGTTTGAACTCACGACCCCTGGTTTACAAGACCAGTGCTCTGCCACTGAGCTATAGAGGCACACGCTAAGCCGTCACTCTGAGCAACCTTTTGAATCAATGTCGTGCATAAGCTTCCAATGCTAAGTAAATATTGGATTTTGTTTAACGCGTTTAAAAAATACATTTAGGTCGAGTTGCAGTTGAGAAATGCCACGCACGTGTAGGCATAGGCCTACAAGAGTCACCCACATAATCTACGTTGGTGAATGGACAACTTCAATGGTTCCCTCACTCCGCCCGTAATTATGTACCAAACATCGAAGAAGTTCATGCTGTTGGTCTTAATGGAGTATTTATAATTTTAGAGAGATGTGAAATAGAGGTGTCTATGCGAAGATGAGCAATCTTCAAAAATTAATATTATTATTATTGAGTCTTGCTCTGAAATATCTTTGTGATCTTATGCTTCGTCCCCTCTCTGCTAATTTGCTGCGTTATCTTAGATCCTCTTATCTGATCGGCTTGACATATATGACATTGTATCATTGAAACTCAGGAATGAAAATGACTCTTAGACACCTCATTTTATCTTAGACCCGTATAATAAGTGATAAGATATACGAGACGTCAAGATTATTATTGTTTCCCAAGTCTGAACAACCATGGCTCAATCCAAATGCTTTGCCTGCATAGGTCCCTCTCTGCATCTCTGGAATGGACTTCCACCATCAGTTCACTCCGCCTTTATCTCTGCTAGACTTCCATTATCTTCTCGTGCCACAATTCTTGCCTTTCCCTTGTTGGTCGATCGCGCTGGGAGCGCTTCCGAGTGGCTTCTGCTGATAAACGCGCTTTTATAAAGTCAACCGTTACGGTAACGATACCGCGTCGCCATTGTAATTGCATTCAACCTCAACAATACATCCGCCACCATTTTATTTTTTTTCACTCGTGACGGTAACAATACCACCGTCACTATTATCATTGCATTCACTCGTGACGGTAACAATACCGCCATCACTATAATTGTACCAACCATGACGGTAACAATTGTATCGTTATTGAATAGTGATGGGCTTCCTGTTGCGCTCCGCTTTGTACCTAGAGGTCGCACCTCTATGTTCTTTTCTCACTTCAAAACTGACTTATTTAGCCGCTGCTGGACTGGGAGCGCTTCTGAGTAGCTGACCTTGAAGGTGCGCTATATAAAAGACTCAATAACAATATTATTATTTTTAGTTGGTTCCATTTAGTCCTATGATTGTGGGTCCGAGAAAAGTCATCTTAAAGGCTTTCGTGTACCACACAACTTATTGTACTTGTTTATAGTAAAATAAGGTGGCTAAAAACCATTTTCAATGTTGTATGATCGAGGGACAGAGTTTAAAAAATGCGTACAAAGACACCTTCAGTTTTTACCTTTCCGAAACTATAAATAACCCATTACTCCTTAAAATTTTGTGTTTACAGAAATTTCATGTGTTTTTGGTAACCATCATTCTATGCAACCACACCTACATTTGTGCACCCGTGTAAATGAGTTGTTTGGTGTGTGCACTCAGTATAGCTACCCTCAAGATTACTAATCAGGAGCTCTCCCGACTACAGCGCGGACACTGAATCAGAGTTTCGCGCAGATGGCCAGAAGCGCTGAGCAATTGCGAGTGAAGGACTTGCCCAAGGTCCCTACACAGCGGCTTGAGGTGGATTCGAACCGGCAACACTTCGGCTGCAAGGTAACAAACATACCCACTACACCACCGCGTTACTTCCACATCTTAGGGCGCGGTGGTGTATTGGTGACTTCGTTGCCTTGAAGCCCGAAGGTTCGAGGTTCGAATCCACCTTGCCGCGTAAGGACCTTGCGCAAATCCTTCACTCACAATGGCCCAGCGCTTCGGCGTGAAACTCCGATTCAGTGTCCGCTCTGCATCGGGTGCGCCTCTGAGTAGGGAGAGAGCTTGACGGTGCGCTGTAACAAGTGCACATACAAACAAACATCTGAGAAACAGTTACTGTTTGATTCGTTCTAACGGGATCAGTGAATGCTTGAAGAAAGAATATTGGCCAATTTGTGACGTTTGTCTTGATTAAATTTATCGTAGAGCAAATGGATATTTATATCATTGAAAATATATAAACTAGTGGTGTATATTCAACGATTGGCAATTTCTATAACCTGCGACTAGTATTAATACACTACAGCACTGAAACACAAGAAGCAACATGGCTCTTATATAGACACCTGATTTTACGTTTAAATCGTGTGATAATACTGATTATGACATCTGTTTACCAGTGTAAGTCAATTACTTCCCTTGAACAATAATGGTAACAGCCGCCATTTTAATTGCATTCAACCTCAACACTTGTAATCGTATGTTTATACAGCGCCCCTTCAAAAGAACTCCTCAGAGGCGCTCCCAATGCCACCATTATAATTGTAATCATTCGTGACGGTGTTAATTCTGCCGCGCCATCATTATAATTGTATTCATTCGTGACGGTAGCAATGACGTGGTGGGGCGCGGTGGTCTAGTGGTGGCGTCGTTGCCTCGGAGCCGGAAGGTCCGAGGTTCGAATCCACCTGGCCGCATAAGGACCTTGGGCAAGTCCTTCACTCACAATTGCTCAGCGCTTCGGCGTGAAACTCCGATGCAGTGTCTGCTCTGCATCGGGAGCGCCTCTGAGTAGAGAGAGCTTGAAGGGGCGCTATAACAAGTGCACATACATACAATGACATCGTGATTCGTGCCGCCTTGCACCTAGAGGTCACACCACTATGTTCCTTTCTCATTTTAAAACTGACTTTTTTAACCGTTATTATACTGGGAGCACTTCTGAGTAGTTGCCTTGAAGGTGCGCTGTATTAAAAGCTCAAAAATTGTAATATAACTATAATATGGCGGCAGTTCTTCTAAGTGCCTTGTTTGTTTTGTTATGAATGGGTGATCCTGAAGTCTTTCGTATACCCTATTACTTATTATATGAGGTTAAGGTAAAATGAGGTGTCTAAGATCCATTTTCATTTCTGAGCTTCAATGATGTGTAGGATCGAGCGATAGATTTTAAAAATCGCTCAGCTTTGCACAAACACCTTTAGTTTAGATGACATGGAAGTTATAAATATCTAATTACCGAAATTAGATTTTGCTTAGTATACAGTTCCTTCATGATTAACCTCGCTCCATGTGTTCATCCGTTTAGAATGATTGCATTGGGGATTCTTGTTCAAAACACTGTTTGCCCCCAATGAGGTTTGAACTCACGACCCCTGGTTTACGAGACCAGTGCTCTGCCACTGAGCTATAGAGGCACACGTTACGCCTTAATCTAAGGAACTTTTTGAATCACCGTCGTACAAAAGCTGCCAATACGCGATAGAATAAATATTGGATTTTTCTTGACGCGTTTTAAAACTAGGTCGAGTTGCAGTCGATATATATTACTATTGATCGTCAAAGCATTTGACGTGCAGGCCAACTGAATTCGCCAACATCTCTACATTCATGAATGGACAACTTCAATGGCTCCTTATCTTTGCCTGCATACGTTGAAGAAGTTCTTGTTTTTGGTCTTAATAAAATATTTATAACTTAAGTGAGATATTTATATCATGAGAGAGATATATGAAATAGAGGTGTCTATGCAAATCTAAGCAATCTTCTAAAATTAATTTTATAGGGTCTTGCTCTGAAGTATCTTTGTGATCTCAATCTTCATCCCTCTCTGCCAATTCTCTGCGTCCTCTTAGATCATTTGATCGGCTTGACCTCTTACAATACAATACAATACAATTCACTTTATTGCAACCAGAAAACAAGAAAACAATAAAAGTACAAAACATGCATGCATTGGCTACAAAGGGGGGCCCAAAAGGGATGGACATCCCGCTGGGAAGGGTCACCCAAGTAAAAAAGTCCCAAGAAAAATTAATCAAGATAGCTTAAAAGAAAGAGACTAAAACAAATTAGGTGATGACAGATTGCAGAAAAGCTTATATTGTCAAGAGCATATAGAGAAACAAACTTAACTAAGTACTTAACTAAAATCTTAACTACACATGGTCATGTGCACTTCAAGTAGCATTTGTTTCATTCATTCATTCATTCCGGAAACTTACAGAACGCCCGTTCAAGAAGACTACTCAGAGGCGCTCCCAGCCCAGCCACGGCTAAAACTAGGTCTTAAGCAACTGGTATGAGAAAGGCAAATTATTCCGAGGTAGTGAGCATAGCGAAGGCGGGAGCCCATTCCATGTGGACGGGCCAACAACCGAGAAGGCTCGACGCTGTCTGGTAGCAGAGCGGGTTCAAGGGACCAACAGCTCCCCATTGGCCGAAGAGCGTAAAGCTCGACGGGAGGCAAGTCAGTACAACCATGGCTCAATACAGATGCTTTATAAACCTGCATAGATCCCTCTGTCTCTGGAATGGACTTCCACCATCAGTTCACTCCGCCTTTCTCTCTGGTAGACTTGTCTTCTCTTGTCTCAATTCTTGCCTTTCTCTTGGAGTCGATCACTTTTGGAGCGCTTATAAAAGGCTGCGGCTGATAAAAGCGCTTTTTATAAAGTCAACGGACTGTGACCAACAGCTCCCCATTGGCCGAAGAGCGTAAAGCAGGCATTCAGCCGTGACGCTAACAATAGCACCGTCACTACTACCGTTGCATTCAACCGTGACGGTAACAATACTGCGTCGCTACCATAATTAATGCATTCACCCGTGACAGTAACAACACCTTCGTCACTATTGTCATTGCATTCAGCCGTGACGATACCAATACCACCGTCACCATTATTATGGCATTTATCCGTGACGTTATACAATACAACCGCCACTATGATCGTTGCTTTCAACCGTGACGGTAACAATACCAGAGGCGCCATTGTCATTGCATTCAACCTCAACAATACACCCCACCATTTTAATTCTATTCATCCGTCACGGTGATAATTCCGCTGCACCATCATTATGATCGTATTCAGGCGTGACGGTAGCAATGATATCGTGATACGTGCCGCCTTGCACCTTGAGGTCACACCACTATGTTCCTTTCTCATTTCAAAACTGGCTTATTTAACCGCTGTTATACTGGGAGCGCTTCAGAGTAGTTGACTTGAAGGTGAGCTGTACAGCTCAATAATTGTATCATAATATGGCGGTAGTTCTATTAAGTGCCTTGTTGGTTTTGAGTCGTTAATCTTCATGTTTTTCCTATTTCCTTTTACTTATAATATGGTGTTCAGCTAAAATGAGGTGTCTAAGAGCCATTTTCATTCCTGAGTTTCAATGATGTGCGGGATCGAGCGATAGATTTTAAAATCGCTCAGCTTTGCAAACACACCTTTAATTTAGATCTTTTGGAATTTATAAATATCCAATTACCGAACTGAAACTTTGCTTACTGCGCTCAACTATGTTCATCCATCTAGAATTGACTGAATTGTTGATTCTTCAAAACACTGTTTGCCCCCAATGAGGTTTGAACTCACGACCCCTGGTTTACAAGACCAGTGCTCTGCCACTCAGCTATAGAGGCACACATTAAGCGATTATCTAAGGAACATTTTAAATCATTATCGTAGAAAAGCTGTCAATGCTAAGTAAATATTGGATTTCTGATTGACGCGTTTTAAAACTTGCAGTCGATATAATTTTATTGCTATTGATCGTCAACTGGATTCGCGCACATATCTACATGCCAGGGCTGTTTTAAAGAAATATTTAGAAATGCGCAACCCCTTGTGCCTTTCTCACTTCAATACTGACTTATTTAGTCGTTGTTGAACTGGGAGCCCTTCCGAGTAGTTGACCTTGAAGGTGCGCTATATTAAAGAATCAACAATATTATTTTAAAGGTGGTACTAGTAGTTGTCATGATTCCGATACCTTATTTAACTTTACAGCTGTTCAATAAATAGTTGGCGTCCACGAAAGTGGTTAAGACCTGTTCACTGAAAACCAATGTAGTAGTCTTATTTGACCTGATACCAAGATTTTAGCTGCAAAACGATGTCGAAAGTTGAGACACTTGAACAACGGACTTAACTGCTTTTGTGTTCCATAGTACTTATTATACAGATTTAATATAAAATAAGGTGTCTAAGAGTTATTTTCTTTTCTGAGTTTCTCAGCCGTGTATGATCGAGCGATTTTGATCTTTCCGATGATATAAATATCTAATTACACAATTAAAATGTAATGTATCGTTGAAATTCTCCTTATACGGTTACCATCCTTCCGTGCATCCATATTTCCACGTGTCTAAATGAAATATCTTCGTTGAATTACTGAATTTTCAAAACACTATTTTCCTCCAATGAGGTTTGAACTCACGACCCCTGGTTTACAAGACCAGTGCTCTGCCACTGAGCTATAATAGAGGCACACGATAAGCCTTAATCTGATGAATTTTTTGAATCAATGTCGTAGAAAAGCTGCCAATGCTAAGTAAATATTGGATTTTACGTAACTCGCTTTAAAACTGGGTCGAGTGGCTGTCGATATAATTTATTATTGCTATTGATCGTCGAAGCATTTGCGGAGTTTATTAGAGTTTATTAAGTCCAATAAACCCCCCCAAAGAAGATCCAGATTCAGCTTTTTAATCATGAGAATGGTATCTTTTTTCCTGCTTAACCCCCACCCCCAAGAAGGCATTAGCCCTCTCAAGAACGGAAACCAAACTCTGCCCATGCATGCAGGCCAACTGTATTCTCCCACATCTCTACATGCCAGGGCTGTTTTTAAAGGAATTTTTAGAACTGCACAACTCCTTCTTTCCTTTCCCATCCTCCATGGTAAATTATTTCCAATCGATGGACAATGACCTTTTTGCACTAGTCTTAACTGCAGAGAAGTGTTTCTACATCTGCAGAAATCCATTTAGCACTGCACATTGTGTGTACAACTGCACGTTATAAGAAGCCCCGCTACATGCATGAATGAACAACTTCACTGGCTCCCTCTCTCCGCCCGTATACATCGAGATTCTTGTTTTGGTTCTTTAATCTCAATATTATTGAGTCTTGCTCCTGTGTATCTTTGTGATATCATTCTTCGCCCCAACTGCGCTCTCTTAGATCCTCTGATCGACTTGATCTCTTTGATCTCTGCATCAGAATTGATTGCCTTGCACCTAGAGGTCACATCACTATATCCCTTTCTCACTTCAAAACTGACTTATTTAGCTGTTGTTGTACTGGGAGCGCTTCTGAGCAGCTGACCTTGAAGGTGCGTTATATAAAAGACTTTCAACAATATTATTTTAAGTTGGTTTTATTAAGTCCTATGATTGTGAATTTGTGATATCGTAAGTCTGCACAAGATTTAATCGGCTTTCGTGTACCACACAACTTATTGTACTTTTTATCGTAAAATGAGGTGTCTATGAATCATTTTCATATTTATGAGTTTCAATGCCGTGTATGATCGAGGGGACAGAGTTTAAAAATTGCCCAGCGTTGCAAAGACACCTTCAGTTTGTACTTCTTCGAAACTATAAATATCCAATTTCTTCTTAAAATTTAGTATGTTAATATTCTTTTTAACCATCATTCGATGCAACCACACTACATTTACAACTATATTTGTTCACCAATCACCAGTCTAAATAAATTGCTTGTACGTGCACTCGGTATAGCGCCCCTTCAAGATTACTAATCAGGAGCGCTCCCGACTATGATTGATTAATAATTATTATTAATAATAATTAATTATGAATTATTTATTATGAATTACCTGTTCACTGATGCTGTAATATGCGGAAATTTGTTTCCCGAGGGCAACGACCTCTGTTGTCATAGGCCCTCGTCAAACCTGGATCTATCCATCCAGCATAAATGAATTATCTTCAGTCAATCAATCACATCAATTTCTGTAGCGCCTCTTCAAGATCTCTACTCAGAGGCGCTACCAACCCAGGTCTGGTCAAAAAGAAAGGTCTTTAGAAGACTATAGAAATAGCCAGAAGAGTCACGAGGAAGAGAACGGAGAGCCGTAGGGAGGCCATTCCAGATAGATGGACCCACCACGGAATAAGCTCTTCGCTGCATAGTAGCGGTACGACAAAAAGGGACAAGATAGTCACCGCGGGCAGCTG
The DNA here is from genome assembly GCA_945859605.1 of Lumbricus rubellus. Lineage (NCBI taxonomy): Eukaryota > Metazoa > Annelida > Clitellata > Crassiclitellata > Lumbricidae > Lumbricus > Lumbricus rubellus. The sequence continues at coordinate 1,490,718 of OX243821.1, forward strand.
ACCGCAGCGAACGGCGGCCCAGAGAAACGGAGACAGGAGTAAAAAGTGCACATAGATATGATGGACCTTGAGCAAGGATGCAGCGCCAAGCAATAGACGAGACCCTATAAGCAATGCGTTGCTGCAGTGGAAGCCAGTGTAGGTCGTCCCTCGTGAAGGCAGAAACGTGATTTTACCGAGAGATGCCTCCAACCAAACGTGCAGCAAATCGAAGGACCCTAACCGAATTGGGGGATTCTTAAAACACTGTTTGCCCCCAATGAGGTTTGAACTCACGACCCCTGGTTTACAAGACCAGTGCTCTGCCACTGAGCTATTATAGCGGTCCACGTTAAAACCCCATCTGGGGAACTTCTTGAATTATTGAGGAGGATGCAAAAACCGAGAGTGAATAAATTTAGCGCAGAGTTCTTGGCTATTTATAGCAATCAGAAGATCTAAACAAGAGGTGTTTATTCAACGACGGGAAATTTCTAAAACCAAAATTCAGCTATAAATGGTGCTCAAGATGTCATTGTTGTTCACGCTTACACGACCGTAGACGTAGTAGTAGTGTAGTTGCTGTCCCGAAAAGACACTCGGCTTCATATCCACAGCTGTGGTCGCCTAGCAGTCCAGACCTCGATCCATGTACCGGAGTAGCGCGTTTTTCGTTCCCGTATTCATCGATAACTGTAGAGCGCGTCTGATTGAAGAGTGGCAGCTGTTTGACTAAGTGATCAGCGACCGGACCATCAAACAGTAGCGTCTACGACTCTACTACGTCTATGCTCGTATGTTCGTGAAAAAAGGATTTTTTCAACACCATTTATAGGTGAATTTTACTTCCTTTCAGCTTTTTCATGTTGGAAAGGTCCATTTTTCGGTGCTACATCTCAAACGCTCATAATTTTGCCAAACTCATGAATATTTCTAATCGGTTTTACGATCTCGTGTAAATATAGTCTCTGCTGTTATGTTTAAAATTTCAGACAAATCCTAAACGTTTTGACCGAGTTATGACACTTTATTGTGTGTTTTACTTTATAGTGGACACAGTGTATTATTATTATAAATGTCTTTTTGTATACCTTATTACTTATTATACGGGTTTAAAGTAAAATGAGGTGTCTAAGAGCCATTTTCTTTACTATGCTTCAATGATGTGCGGGATCGAGCAATAGATTTTAAAATTCGCTCAGATTTTTCCACATACCTTTAGTTTAGATCTTTTGGAAGCTATAAATATCCCATAACCGATCTGTATGTTTGCTTATATCGCATATATTTTCATGGTTCTAGAATCTAGATTGATTGAATTGTAGATTCTTCAAAACACTGTTTGCCCCCAATGAGGTGTCCGCTCTGCAGTCTGGAGCACCTCTGAGTAGGGGGAGTTTGAAGGTGTGCTATAACAAGTGCACATACCAACAACTGCTTATTTATTATTTATTTAATGAGAATTTGATATAGCGCTCCTTCAAGGAAGGTTACTACTCAGGAGCGCTCCCAGTCCAACCCCGGTCGAATAAGACAGTCTTGAGAAGAGAAAGAAATGAAGTAGAAGTAGAAAGGCTAATAGGTGTTTGACGAAGGATAACAGGGAGCTCATTCCAGGTCGCAGGGCCAGCCACGGAGAAAGCACGGCGCTGCCTGATTGCAGTCCGTGAGCGTGGAACAATAAGTTCCGCTTGTGCAGCTGAGCGGAGAGAGCAGCGGCGTTGAACAAGCGTGGTCGAGCAACAGAGCTCCTGCAAGTATAAAGGAGCCAAACCCTCAAAGCAGCGCCGGACCAAGACGGAAATTCTGTATGTAATGCGCTGTGGGTAAGGGAGCCAGTGGAGTACATCCCTCATGTACTCGGAGACTCGGCCAAACTTGGGAATGCGGCCTATGAGGCGGGCAGCAGTGCGCAAGACCCTATTTAAGGGCCCCACCCGACAGGCTGGAAGTCCAACGTATATGGAACTGCAGTAGTCCAAGCGTGAAACTACAAACGCATGAACAAGTGTTGCGGCTGCGCTAGAAGTCAAAGAGCGGGAAATGACCTTGAGCTGCCGAAGCTGGTAGTAACAGCTGCGACACAGAAGGTTAATGTGCCGCGTAAATGTGAGTTCCTGGTCAAGGATGACTCCCAAATTCCGGACTGAAGTGGAAAAAGTGAAATGTGGATATTTCAAGGATAGGGAGGCTACATCAATTTTAGACAGCTGCTGGGGCGTTCCAAGCCAGATAAGCTGAGTCTTATTAGGGTTAAGGCGCAGGCGGTTTGAAGACATCCAGGACTGCTTGATTCGTTATAACGCGAGGGGCGGGTGCATGAAGAAAGAATAGTAACCAATTTGGAGTTTACCAACATTAATTATATTTCTCGTAGAATTGGGTGTATATTCAACGTTGGCCAATTTCTATAACATGCGGCTCGTATACACTACAGCACTGAAACTCAAGAAGCAACAGCGCTCTTCTACGGACAAGCCTTTGGACTCAACGCAGCGCTGGTGAATAAGCTGATGCCCCGCGCTTGGCTTTCAAGTAGCGCTATAGAAATCTTGAGAGTACGATTACCATCTTATAGTTATAGACACCTGATTTTACGTTAAAAGTTATAATCTGTTTGCAATCTTAACGTCTTTTGTATACCCGGGCACTTATTACACGGGTTTAAAGTAAAATGAGGTGTCTAAGAGCCATTTTCATTCCCGAGTTTCAATGATGTGCAGGATCGAGCGAGAGATTTTAAAAAATTGCTCAGCTTTGTAGAGACACCTTTCTGTTGGAAACTATAAATATCCAATTACCGAACTGAAACTTTGCATCCTGCACTTTTATGATTCCAGCACTACATAATGTTCATCCCTATAGAATTGATTAATTTGGGGATTTTTCAAAACACTCTTTGCTCCCAATGAGGTTTGAACTCACGGCCCCTGGTTTACAAGACCAGTGCTCTGCCACTTAGCTATAGAGGCACACGTTAAAACGTCAATCTGAGGAACCTATTGAATCACCGTCGTACAATGCGCGATAGAGTAAATATTGAATTTCTGCTTGACGCGTTTTAAAACTAGGTCGAATTGCTGTCGATATAAATTACTATTGATTGTCAATGCATTAGACGTGCAGGGCTACTCGAGTGGCCCACGTCTCTACATTCATGACTGAACAACTTCACTGGTTCCCTCATTCCGCCCGTAACTATGTACTTCGAAGAAGTTCTTGATTTTGGTCTTAATAAGGTATTTATAACTTATGAGAGATGTGAAATAGAGGTGTCTATAAAAAGCTAAGCAATCTTTTAAAATTATTATTATTATTCAATAGCTCCCTCATTTCGCATGTATTCATCGAGGAAATTCGTGTTGTTGGTCTTAATTGGCTTATTTATAACTTCAGAGAAATATGAAATAGAGGTGTCTATATGCAAAGCTGTGCAATCTTCTACAAATAATATTATAGGGTCTTGCTCTTAAGTATCTTTGTGATTTCATGCTTCGTCCCGTCTCTGCCAGTTCACTGAGTCCTCTTAGATCCTCTGATCTGATCGGCTTGACATCTTTGTTTTCCAAGTCAGGACAACGATGCAGATTCTTTGCCCTTAAGCGGACGTTTCGTCACACGTAACAAATTTTAAAAATCCAGCTTTAGTTTAGACACGCGTTCAATTAATCGTTCCAGCATCTATTTGAGCAATATCTTTTCTTGGTAGATCCAACTTCCATTTTGGAAAGAATTTATTTCATCATTCCAGCTTCTATTTAAGCAAAAACTACGTTTTATCATCCAATTTCCACTAAAAACTATATTTTTTACCAAAACCTTCTCTTTAAGATGTGAAATCTTTCTATCAATCCCACTTCCATTTCAGGAAAACATATTTTCATTAATTCCCTTTTCATGTTACAAGAATTCTAATCATCAATCTGTTTTTACTCAACCACCGCTGGACGAATCGCCCTCGGACGAATCGTCCGCGAACCGCTTTGCCTGCATAGGACCCTCTCTGGAATGGACTTCCACCATCAGTTCACTCCGCCTTTCTCTCTGGTAGACTTCTCTTATCTTCTCTTGCCTCAATTCTTGCCTTTCTTTGGGGTTGATCACTTTGGGAGCGCTTCTGAAAGGCTTCTGCTGATGAACGCGCTTTTATAAAATCAACGGACTGTGACCGTTCGGCAGGCATTCAGCCGTGATAGTAACCGTCACTATTATCGTTGCATTCAGCCCATGGGCGGAAACCTAGGGGTCAGAGGGGACGGTCCCCCCATCGTTGAGCTTCAAGACTAAAAAAGGTCCTCAACTTTTTGGGGCTGTGAAAATAGGAAATTTTCTTTACTTTTCGGCTAGTTGACTAGAAAAACATCTCGCGTCTTTCCTTCGGCCACTCGTTCGTCCCCCCCCCCCCAAGTCTCCGCCCAGGTTCCCGCCCATGCTTCAGCCCTGACGGTAACAATACCGCGGCGCCACCTTTATTACTGCATTCACCCGTGACGGTGCAATACAACCACCACTATTACCGTTGCATTCAACCGTGACGGTAACAATATCACAGCCGCCGTTGTAATTGCTTTCAACCTCAACAATACACCCGCCACCATTTTAATTTTATTCAGCCGTGACGGTGATAATTATATCGTGATTCGTGCCGCCTGGTACCTAGAGGTCACACCACTATCAATCAATCAATCAATCCATCAATCCATCAATCATTTAAAAAATTAATCAATCAAAATATATATAGCGCTTCTGTAAGGTACCAACTCAGAGGCGCTCCCGGCTCCTTTCTCACTTCAAAACTGGCTTATTATATTGGTAGCGCTTCAGGGCAGTTGCCTTGAATGTGCGCTGTAATAAAAGCTCAATAATTGTAATATAATTATAATATGGCGGTAGTTCTATTAAGTGCCTTGTTATGTATAGGTTATCTTGACGTCTTTCGTATACCCTGTTACTTATTATACGAGTTTAGAATAAAATGAGGTGTCTAAGTGCCATTTTCATCCCTGAGGTGTATGATCGAGCAACAGATTTTAAAAATCGCTCAGCTTTGCACACACACCTTTAATTCAGATCTTATCGTAGCTATAAATACAGAATTACCGAACTGAATTTTGCATCTTGCTCATTTATGTTTTCAGCGCTCCATTATGTTCATCCCTCTAGCCTCTAGAATTGATTGAATTGGGGATTCTTGTTCAAAACATTGTTTGCCCCCAATGAGGTTTGAACTCACGACCCCTGGTTTACAAGACCAGTGCTCTGCCACTGAGCTATAGAGGCACACGCTAACCCGTCATCTAAGGAATCTTTTGAATCATTGTCATACAAAAGCTGCCAATGCGCAGGCAAGTAAATATGGGATTTTTGTTTAAAGCGTTCACAAAAATGCATGTAGGCAGAGTTGCAATTGATACTGTGAGACGTCAAGTCATGCCACTCACGTGTAGGCCAAGGCCTATTAGAATCGCCCACATAATCTACGTTCATGACTGAACAACTTCAATAACTCTTTCACATAAAGTTCTTGTTGTTGTTCTTAATGAACTATTTATAAAATATTCAGAGCGATATGGAATACATGTAGAGGTGTCTATGCAAAGCTGATCAATCTTCAAAAACATGAATAATATTACAGGGTCTTGCTCTGAAGTATCTTTGTGATCTTGTGCTTTGTCCCGTCTCTGCCAGTTCACTGCGTCCTCTTCGATCCTCTGATTTGATCGGTTTGACCTCTTTGTTTTCCAAGTCAGGACAACCATGGCCCAATCCAGATGCTTTGCCCTTAAGCGGCAGTGGCGGCGCCAGGGGGGGGCTAGGGTGGGCTAAGCCCCCCCTAAACGTGGCTCAGCCCCCCCAAACGAAAAAGCCGAAAATGTCTATAACGCTTTCTTCGTAATAAGGAAACTAGACACGACCAGCGGCACCGAAATCAACTATGTTATTGTAGCGAAATTCAAAATTGTCCTGGTGGATCTAGCCCTTTCCCTCCAGCCCGAATTCAGAACAATCCGGACCTCAGCCCCATTCCTCCCGCTAGTTCGGACTTCCAGCCCCTTCCATCCTGCAGACTGGTCCGGACCTCAGCCCTCAGCCCCTCCATCTCCCCAGTTCGAACTTTTAGCCTTTTCCATCCTTCAGACCGGTCCGAACCTCAGCCCCTCCTTCTCGCCAGTTCGGACTTTCAGCCCCTTCCATCCCAGACTGGTCCGGACTTCAACCCTCAGCCCTCTTCATTTCGCCAGTTCGGACTTTCAGCCTTTTCCATCCTTCAGACTGGTCCGGACCTCAGCCCCTCCTTCTCGCCAGTTCGGACTTTCAGCCCCTTCCATCCCAGACTGGTCCGGACTTCAACCCTCAGCCCTCTTCATTTCGCCAGTTCGGACTTTCAGCCCCTTCCATCCTGCAGACCGGTCATGACCTCAGCCCTCAGCCCTCTTCGTTTCGCCAGTTCGGACTTCCAGCCCCTTCCATCCTGCAGACCGGTCCTGACCTCAGCCCCCTTTCTCCCGCCAGTTCGAAATACCAGCCCCTTTACTTCTACAGACTGGTCCGGACCTCAGCCCCCTTCATCCCGCCAGTTCGGAATTCCAGCCCCAGCTAGTCCTATACAATCACATACAGAATGGGGTTTTCAATTAGCAACAGCACTCTTGGGGAGACTTGGGGGAAATGCCATGGGGACGTTCCACAAATTTGTAGTCAAGCCCGGCCCTAGAGTGTGCGGGGTCCAATGCAGCAAGCGATTGTCTGAAAAGGGTTCTCAAGCATAACATTTGCGAAATTGATTTCCTGCCAATAAGGCACTGTAAGCTTATACCTTAGGCTTTAATATTCTAGAAAACTCCAATTCTACCGGTAGGCCTAACCCAGGACTGAAAGTGGTTTGGGAAAGTTGCTGGTTCTGACTGTGGCGGACGAACCGAAGCCTGTAAGCCGAAAATTTTCTGACGATCTTTTTTGGGTCATTCCCCAAACTTGTACAAATTTCACCCATTTTTGGTACCTGACGACCTTTTTTTAGTCATTTGCTCATAAAATTTCAAAATCACACACTTTTTACCTATTTAGTGCAGCCTAGGCCTATCTGACGACCTGGTTTTCTAGTTGTTTTTCCAAAAATTGTTAAAATTGGCTTCCCGGCTGATAACCGGCACCAACAGGTCACGAAAATCAATGCCGGGTCGCAGACCCTGACAGACCCGTCTCACTTTCAGCTCAAGCCTAGCCTGCATGTACACTACATGAAGTAGTTGTGACTCGCTTTATTTGCAGACTCGCTCTTTCGGAATCTTTTCAAACACACCCAATCACTTTCATTTGGCAAAATGACCTGAGTAGGCTATTAATTAATGCTGCCAAGCGATTAAAGCTGCCAATATCATCAAAGTAAAAATTAAGGTGAGTAGCGCGAGGACCTGAAAGCGCAGGGCCCTCGGCGGCTGCAGACTCGTTCGCCTTGCCCTAATAGATAAAAATGGGGAGGGGGTATTTATTGAACTTCTAAACCATGCATGTCTTTCAGCAATGAAATTATGAGAGATTCTGCTGCGATGACAGTTCAAAATAATACCATAGGCTAACAGTACTGTTAGGAAATTTGACAGATCTAAGCAATTGGATGAGACACTTTTGAAGTCAGCACTAAACTGATGAGCATTTTCGCTATAATGACAGTCAAAAATGCTACCATTGCAGCGTGGAAATTAAAAAACACTTCGATAATGGGGAGGAGCATATCTTTTCCCTCAAAACTCACCCCTCTGCTAGTGGCTCAACACAAGCAGAGGGATGAGTCTGCTGTCCTGGCTCGCAAAGCCCTGCACTCTGCCTCTAGCGGTAAGCTTTTGGTCCCACCTGTTGAAACATCAACTTGTCAGCGTCGTGCTTTCTCAGTTGTAGGTCCTTCTGTCTGGAATAGTCTCCCGGTCGTTGCAGATGCGCCTGCTACGTAAGGTTGATTCGTCAGTGTTCTACAAGCTCCTTAAAACTATGTTGTTTCACCGTGGTTGGACTAGGAGCGCTTCTGAGTGGATTTCTTGAAGGGGCGCTATATAAATTCTTGAAATGAATGAATGAATGACTAAGCAATGGCTGCAAATTACACAAAAGTATAGGTTAAGCCTTCACAGAATAAGTTTCTAAAATTAAAAAGTTGCACATTTGGGTGAGTTGTGTTCGTAAAACCCATTACATATGACATGCCCCCTAGGAATTTCCTATACAGTAGGCCTACCCACATGACAGTATATTTATAAACTTGTTAGGCTACAGGCTTAAACTTTTAACTTTTGTGATTATAGTAGCCTAAAGATTAAGCCCATTTTAAATTTCTAATCACATTTCTTTTACAATAGTATTTTGACATTCTTATATTAGTCTGTCACTCTGCAAAACGACTTCTTATTGAAGTTTTTATGATTTTATCGTTCATATATAGCTGGCAAAAAGAGCATAAAAATGATTCGAGTTGAGGTCAACAGAGCCAAAAATGCGTTGGCGGCTGGGGCTCCGCCCCAGACCCCGCTGGGGGAGCTTACGACGCTCCCCCAGACCCCTTAGTCGGTATGGACTTCGTGCCTTCGGCACTCGCAACTTGGTGCCTTCGGCGCTTCGTAAAACATTTTTGGGGCTTAGGGCTTCAGCCCCCCCAAACCTGAAATCCTGGCGCCGCCACTGTTAAGCGGACGTTTCGTCACACGGAATAAATTGAATAAATCCAGCTTCCGTTTAGACACGCGTTCAATTAATTGTTCCAGCATCTAGTTGAGCAAGAACTACATGTATGCTTCGCAGATCCAACTTCCATTTTGGAAATAATTTGTTTCATCATTCCAGCTTCCATTTAAGCAAAAATCACGTTTTTTCATTAAATATCCGCTAAAAACTATATTTTTTCACCAAAAAACTTCTCTTTAAGCTATGAAAACTTTTCATCAATCCCACTTCCATTTCAAGACAACATATTTTCATTATTCCTGCTTTCACGTTACAAGATTTCTTTTCATCAATCTGTTTTTACTCAACCACCGCTGGACGAATCGTCCGCGAACCGCTTTGCCTGCATAGGACCCTCTCTGGGATGGACTTCCACCATCAGTTCACTACGCGTTTCTCTCTGGTGGACTTCTCTTATCTTCTCTTGTCTCAATTTTTGCCTTTCTCTTGGGGTCGATCACTTTGGGAGCGCTTCTGAAAGACTCCTGCTGATAAACGCGCTTTTATAAAGTCAACGGACTATGACCGTTCGGCAGGCATTCAGCCGTGACGCTAACAATACCGCGTCGCCACTATTGTCATTGCATTCAGCCGTGACGCTAACAATAACAGTAACAGCCGCCTTGTAATTGCATTCAACCTCAACAATTATTGTAATCGTACATTTATATAGCGCCCTTTTAAAAGCACTCCTCAGAGGCGCTCCCAATACACCCGCCACCATTTTAATTCTATTCATCTGTGACGGTGATAATTTCGCCGCACCATCATTATAATTTTATTCAGTCGTGACGGTAACAATGACATCGTGATAGATGGCTTCTTGTTCGATTCTCATTTCAAAACTGGCGTTCTAATAGTGGGAGCGCTTCAGAGTAGTTGCCTTGAAGGCGCGCTGTATTAAAACCTCAATAATTGTAATTATAGCCTAAAATATGGCTGTAGTTCTAATAAGTGCCTTGTTGATTAAGGAGGTCAGATCTTGACATATTTCGTATACTCTTTTACTTATTATACGATGTTAAGGTAAAATGAGGTGTCTGTAGGAGCCATTTTCATTCCATAGTTTTAATGATGTGTAGGATAGAACGATAGATTTTAAAAATTGATCGGCTTTGCACAGACACCTTTAGTTTAGATCTTTTGGAAGCTATAAATATCCAATTACCAATGCAAAACTTTGCTTACTGCTCCTAAAGATATTCCCAGCGCTCCATTATGTCTGGTTAGATTGAATTAGTCATTCTTTAAAACACTGTTTGCCCCCAATGAGGTTTGAACTCACGACCCCTGGTTTACAAGACCAGTGCTCTGCCACTGAGCTATAGAGGCACACGTTAAGCCGTTACTCTGCCAATGCTAAATAAATTTTGGATTTTGCTTGACGCGTTTTGAAACTAGATCGAGTTGATGTCGATATAAATTACTTACTGATGGTCAAAGCCTTTCACGTGCAAGTCAACTGTTAACTCCCACATCTCTACATGCCAGGGCTGTTTTTAAGGAATTTTTAGAACTGCACAACTCTTTTTTTTCCTTTCCCATCCACCATGGTAAATTATTTCCAATCGGAAGACAATGACCATTTTTTGCTAGTTTTAACTCTACAGAAGTTCTTCTACAACTGCACAAATCCATTTAGAACTGCACATTTTGTGTGCAACTGGACGTTAAAAATGCCCTACTACATGCATGACTGAACTACTTCACTGGCTCCCTCTCTCTGCCCGTATACATCGAAGTTCTTGTTTTGTTTCTTAAATCTCAATATTATTAGGTCTTGCTCCGATGTATCTTTGTGATCACATGCTTCGCCCCAACTGCGCTCTCTTAGATCCTCTGATCGACTTGATCTCTTAGATCCTCTGATCGACTTGAACTCTTTGATCCTCTGATCGACTTGATCTCTTTGATCCTCTGATCGACTTGATCTCTTAGATCCTCTGATCGACTTGATCTCTTAGATCCTCTGATCGACTTGATCTCTTAGATCCTCTGCGTCAGAATTGATTGCCATGCACCTAGAAGTCACACCACTGTGTCTTTTTCTCACTTCAAAAGAACAGACTTATTTAGCCGTTGTTGGACTGGGAGCGCTTCTGAGTAGCTGACCTTGAAGGTGCGCTATATAAAAGACTCAATAATGTTATTTTAAAGTTGGTTCTATTAAGTGCTATGATTGTGATACCGTAACTATGTCTGCGTATAAAATGTAACTTAACGGTTTTCGTGTAACAAGCAACTTATTATACGAATTTATCGTAAAATAAGGTGTCTAATAACCATTTTCATTTATGAGTTTCAATGCCGTGTATGACCGAGGGACAGAGTTTAAAAAAAATTGCCCAGCGTTGCAAAGACACCTTCAGTTTGTACTTCTTCAAAACTATCAATATCCAATTTCTTTCTAAAATTTAGTGTATTAATATTTGTGGCTTTCGTTACTAACTTACCATCATTCGATGCAACCTTCAGTTTGGGTCTTGCCGAAACTATAAATATCCAATTGCTCGTCAAAATTTAGTCTGTTCAAAAAGTTCATGTGTTTTGGTTACCATCATTCGATGCAACCACACCTACATTTGTTCACCAGTCTAAATGTATTGTTTATAATCATGTGCACTAGGTGTAGCGTCCCTTCAAGATTACTAATCAGGAGCGCTTCAGAATATACAGCGCGGACACTGAATCAGGGTTTGCGCAGAAGGCCAAAAGAGCTGAGCTATTATTGCGAGTAGTAGGAGTAGTAGTAGTAGCAGTAGTAGTAGTATTAGTAGTGGTAGTGGTTGTGGCAGTGGTAGTAGTAGTAGTTGTTGTAGTTGCTGCAGTTTAACGTCACTGTGTGGTTACAAAGACCATTAGCGACGCCCTCCTCCCTTATCCAGGCTTGAGACTGGCATTGGCCGAGTGCGAGTGAATGCCTTGGTTTATTCAGGCGGAAGAACAGACAGACAGGAGGGGTGAAAAACAAACATTTTTTTTGATTATGGTTTGGTGTCAGGTCGGGAGCGCCTGCGAGCAGCGTTGCCACTCTAAAAAATTAAAAAACCCAAGTTGGAGGGTGGAAAAAACCCAGAAAACCCAAGTTGCCAAAATCTTCGAAAATGTCCACAATTTCGCGTCCGAAAATTCTGATGACCTTTTTTAGTCGTCCGGACCAGACCTTTTTTTAGTCATCCGGTCTAAATCTCTCAAAAATGTCCACACATTCCCGATTTTCCAAAAACCCAAGCAAAAAGAACAAGTTTTTCCCAAAAAACCCAAGTTCGAATCGAAAAACCCTAGATTTTTGGTCGAAAAAAACAAGCAAAAACCCAAGCTCTTTTGGAAAAAACCCATTTCCCAAGTTCGAATCGAAAAACCCAAGATCTTGTGAAAAAACCCAAGGAGTGGCATCGCTGCCTGCGAGGAATTCTCTTGAAGTGTCGCTACTGGTACATTTTATTGATGTTCGATTACAATTAGATTTACAATATATAGACATACATGTAGTAACCAACAAATTTTTATTTTATTATTTAGCAGTTTAACGACATCTTATAGCAACAAAGGCTGTTGACGTCTTAAAAGTTATCAATGTATTTCAGTTCACTTTTGTTTAAAAGTTCCGCAGTTTATGTCATTATTGTCTCTTTCTTTCCCTTTTTTCTTCTTTTTTTCTCTCTTGATTTTCATGGCGGCATTGTTCATAAGGTGGTTGCTGTAGATCCTCTTTGATGCATGTGTCATTATTTAGTGTCACTATTTAACATACATGTATAAGCATGCATATATTTAAATACACATTAATTTTCTTTTTCTTTTACATGTATATATAATTATGTACAGTTGTACACTCATAATTATATATACAAATAATAATAGGCACACATTATTATTATTCATTTGAACATCACATGATACTCATACAATATAACATCAACCTAGTTATATCAACATCATAATATTTAAATCTCAAGTCTATCTATTAAGGATTATCGAACAAATTTTTCACAAAGTACTTGGTTATTTCTAGCATTTACAAGATCTAAATAGTGGTGTCTATTCAACGATGGGCAATTTCTATAATCTGCGACTCGTACAAAGTATCTTTGTAATCTCTACCACTTTGCTTCGTCCTCTTCGATCTGGGAGCACTTCAGGGTAGTTGCCTTGAAGGTGCGCTGTATTAAAAGCTCAATAATTGTAATAATAATTACAATATGGCGGTAGTTCAATTAATTGCTTTGATGGTTATAATAGCGCAATCTTGACCTATTTCATATACCCTATTACAGAGGTTCTCAACCTTTTTTCGCGCGCGACACACCTAAACTTGCCACCAAATTTCGCGACACACAACGCTATCATCATGTGAATATCGTTAAAAAAATTAAATTAGGCATAAGCCATGCAGCTTAAATATGAAATTGCTACACACGAATGATTGTTGACACTGAATGCTTTTTATTTTCCAATTATTCTAACTTTCAAAATTTTACTAATCCAAATTTACGATTCTAAGTCGTTTTATGACTCATCATTAATTGTCTGTCCTAACAGTTAGGCCTAATGACATTTTTGCTCCTGGATTTTCTTTGGTGTGTCGCAAATTCTCACAGCTCACAGCATGCATAGTCTACAAATTTTTTCCTTCATGATAAGGTAAGATGACGATCCACAGGCTTTATGAGTTATATGAGCTTTAGATTTAAAAAAACACATAAATTGGCCATAGTCCAAATCAAGGCAAAGCAAGAAAACTTGCGATAAGGCCTAAGGTAGGCCTAGCTGAACACTACCGAAACTAAACGTCCTTCAAAACGTCGAATAATTCTAACGGAAACTGGAATGCGCAGGCCTACAGTAAATTTTTAGTTAAAAACGGGCCATTGGGACTTCTAGGTCCCTTGACCTTGTGCACCTTCCTTTTAATTTATGGTAAATTGTCACTTTCTGAATACGCAAACAACCTTTCCGCGTCATAAATTTTCGAATCGCAAATTTATTGTTCCTTCATGATAAATTTCCCCATTATTTTCGAAGGTGACAGCATTCAATTGGGCAAAATTCTAATCGCTGCGCTCGCTGACGTCTTATATGCCTACTGTAGTCCATGTCATGTAGGTCTACATAGGGAGTGCATGTGTGCTTATAAGGCAAGCATTGTGGCTGCTCCTGATTGAGATCAAATGGAATGGATTCAATAGATAAATGAAGTTTTTCGAATAGCCTTGTTTAGAGTGTTAAAGTGAACAAGTCAATTTAATGCAAGGACGACGGTTTTATGCTTGAGAATTCGCGACACACCAATTCTTCGCGACACACCAGCGACACACCACTTTTACGCGACACACCTCCGGTCGCTTCGCGACACACTAGTGTGTCGCGACACACCGGTTGAGAACCTCTGCCTATTACTTATTTAGTGCCCCCGGTAATGATCTTGACGTCTGTCCTATATCCTATTACTTATTACACGACTGTAAGGTAAAATGAGGTGTCTAAGAGCCATTTTCATTCCTGAGTTTCAATAATGTGTAGGATCGAGCGAGAGATTTTAAAAATCGCTCAGCTTTACAAAGACACCTTTAGTTTTGATTTTATGAAAGTTATAAATATCCAATTACCGACCTGAAATTTTGTTTAAAGTTCCTTTACGTTTCTAGCGCTCTATAAAGTTCATCCGCATAGAATTGATTGAATTGTTGATTCTTCAAAACACTGTTTGCCCCCCAATGAGGTTAGAACTCACGACCCCTGGTTTACAAGACCAGTGCTCTGCCACTGAGCTATAGAGGCACACGCTAAGCCGTCATCTAAGGAACCTTTTGAATCATTGTCGTACAAAAGCTGCCAATACGCAGCTAGAATAAATATTGGATTTCTGCTTGACGCGTTTTAAAACTAGGTCGAGTTGCTTTCGATATAAATTACTTATTGATCGTCAAGGCATTTGACGTGCAGGCCAACTATATTCTCCCACATTTCTACATGCCAGGGCTGTTTTAAAGAAACTTTTAGAACTACACAACTCCTTTCCTTTCCCATAATCCATGGTAAATTATTTCCAATCGGAGGACAATGACCGGTTTTTACTAGTTTAAACTGCAGAGAAGTGCCTCTGCAACTGCCCAAAATCATTTAGAACTACACATTCTGTGTACAACTGCACGTTGTAAAGCCCTACTACATGCACGACTGAACAACTTCACTGGCTCCGTCTCTCCGCCCGTATTACATACATCGAAGTTCTTAATTTGGTTCATAAGTATCAATATTATTGATTCTTGCTCCGCTGTACAAATGTATCTTTGTGATCCCATGTTTCGCCAAAACTGCGCTCACTTAGATCCTCTGATCGACTTCATCTCTTTGATCTCTACGTCAGAATTGATTGCCTGGCATCTAGAAGTCACTCCACCATGTCCATTTCTCATTTCAAAACTGACTTATTTAGTCGTTGTTGGACTGGAAGCGCTTCTGAGTAGTTGACCTTGAAGGTGCGCTGTATAAAAAATTCAATAATATTGCTTTGAAGTATGTTCTATTATGTTTCATGATACCTTGTTCGATCTTCAACGGTTTTTTCGTGTAACACACCACTTATTATACATGTTTCTAGTAAAATAAGGTGTGTCTATGTATTAAAAGTTTAACGTCGCTGTGCGGTAACAAAGACCATTAGCGCCGCCTCCTTCTTTATCCGGGCTTGGAACTGGCACTGGCAGAGTACAACCAGTGGTGGAGATAAAAAATACTGTGTCTAAGAACCATTTTCATTTATGAGTTTCAATGCCGTGTATGATCAAGTGACAGAGTTTAAAAATTGCCAAGGGTTACAAAGACACCTTCAGTTTGTAGATTTTCGAAACTATAAATAGCCCATTACTCCTTTAAAAATTAGTCAGCGTTTCCGTCATGCATGCCATCTTGCGTGTCCGAGTTGGACTAACTTGGGGATCTAATAATTGTATCAACCGCTGCCTGTGCAATACAGATCAGTCAACGGACTGTGACCGTCTGGTAAGCATTCAGCTGTGACGGTAACAATACACACGTCACCATTATAATTGTATTCAGCCGTTACGGTAACAATACCACTGGGTTACCAATAATAATTGTATTCAGCCATGACGGTGACAATACCACAGGGTCCCCATTTTCATTGTATGCAGCCGTGACGGTAACAATACCTCTAGTCACCATTGTAATTGTATTCAATCGTGACGGTAACAATGTTTTCGTTATTGAACTGTGATGAACTGTGTTGGGCTTCCTGTTGCGCTCCGTCTTGCACCTAGAAGTCAAGCCACTATGTTTCATTCTCACTTCAAAACTGACTTATTTTTAGCCGTTGTTGGACTGGGAGCGCTTCTGAGTAGCTTACCTTAAAGGTGCGCTATAATAAAGAATCAACAATATTATTTTATAGGTGGTACTATTAGTTGTCATGATTCCGATACCTTATTTTACTTTACAGCTGTTCAATAAATAGTTGGCATACACGAAATCGGTTAATAACGGTTCACTTGTATCTAATAGAATATTCTTTTTGACCTCATACAAAGACTTTGGCTGCAAATCGACGTTGAAAGTTAAGATACTATCTTAACTACCTTCGTGTACCCTAGTACTTATTGTACAGATTTAAGATAAAATAAGGTGTCTAAGAGCCATTTTCTGTATGAGTTTCACAGCCGTGTATGATCCATCGACAGATTTTTAGAAAATTGCTCAGCGCTGCACACGACACCTTTAATTTCGATCTTTCCCAATATTTAAATATGTAATTACACACCGCAAATGTAATGTACCGCTAGATTTTTTATTATAGTTACTATCCTTCCGTGCATCCATATTTCCAGGCGTCTAAATGAAATATCTTCGTTGAATTACTGAATTTTCAAAACACTATTTGCCTCCAATGAGGTTTGAACTCACGACTTCTGGTTTACGAGACCAGTGCTCTGCCACTGAGCCCACGGTAATCCTATGAACCTTTTGAATCATTATCGCGTAACAGCTGCCAATGCTAAGTAAATATTGGATTTTGTTTAACGGGTTTTGAAACTGGGTCAACTTGCAGTCGATATATTGCTATTGATAATCAAAGCATTTGACTTGCAGACCAATTGTATTCTCTCACATCTCTATATGCTAGAGCTGTTTTTAAGGAATTTTTAGAACTGCACAGCTCCTTCTTTTCTTTCCTCCATGGTAAATTACTTCCAATCGGAGGACAATGACCTTTTTGCACTAGTTTTAACTGTACATAAGTGCTTCTATACAACTGCACAAAACCATTTAGAACTGCACATTTTGTTTGCAACTGCACGTTAGAAAAGCACTACTACATGCATGACTGAACAACTTCACTGGTTCTTTCTCTCTGTATACATCGAAGTTCTTGTTTTTGTTCATAAGTCTCAATATTATTGAGTCTTGCTCCGATGTATCTCTGTGATATCATGCTTCGCCCCAACTGCGTTCTCTTAGATCCTCTGATCGACTTGATCTCTTTGATCCTCTGATCGACTTGATCTCTTAGATCCTCTGATTGACTTGATCTCTTTGATCCTCTGATCGACTTGATCTCTTAGATCCTCTGATCGACTCGCTCTCTTAGATCCTCTGATCGACTTGATCTCTTTGATCCTCTGATCGACTTGATCTCTTAGATCCTCTGATCGACTTGATCTCTTAGATCCTCTGATCGACTTGATCTCTTAGATCCTCTGATCGACTTGATCTCTTAGATCCTCTGATCGACTTGATCTCTTTGATCCTCTGATCTCTTTGATATCTTTGCTCTCTTTGATCTCTGCGTCATGGTTGATTGCCATGCACCTAGAAGTCACTCCATTATGTCCCTTTCTCACTTCAAAATTGACTTATTTGGCCGTTGCTGGACTGGGAGCGCTTCTGAGTAGCTGACCTTGAAGGTGCGCTTTATAATAGACTCAATAATGTTATTTTAAGTAGGTTCTATTAAGTTTCATGACCCCTTATATGATCTTAATGATTTTCGTGTACCACACAACTTATTATACGTGTTCATAGTAAAATAAGGTGTGTATGTGTATTTGAAGTTTAACGTCGCTGTGCGGTAACAAAGACCATTAGCGCCGCCTCCTCCTTTATGCAGGCTTGGGACTCGCACTGGCAGAGTACAACCAGTGGTGGAGTTAAAAAATAAGGTGTCTGAAAACCATTTTCATTTATGAGTTTCAATGCCGTGTATGATCGAGGGACAGAGTTGAAAAATTGCCCAGCGTTGCAAAGACACCTTCAGTTTGTATATTTCAGAAACTATAAATAACCCATTTGTCACCCACTCCTTATATCCGAGCGTTGACCTCACCAGTCTCTTCGGTAGCTTCTATATTTCCTCAGTGGCCTAAACCTACCCCTACTGATTTAACTGATTCGAATCTACTGTCTAGGTAAAGTTCTACAGTAATTCCTTATTCTACTTCAACGACAACGATGATAGGTTTTCCAAAGTATATTATCATCAACTTCAACATAAAACGTAACAGCAGCAAACAACACGATAATGTCTATCCTTGCATTATCATAGCAACAACGACTCTT
This sequence comes from Lumbricus rubellus, assembly GCA_945859605.1. Taxonomy (NCBI): domain Eukaryota; kingdom Metazoa; phylum Annelida; class Clitellata; order Crassiclitellata; family Lumbricidae; genus Lumbricus; species Lumbricus rubellus. Next base: position 1,508,988 of record OX243821.1, read on the forward strand.
CTCTACTACAACTAAACAGCAACTACTACAGTTATCACAGCCTAAACTCGTGACTCATTCCTCAGACGCTCATTCCTTCTCTCAATCTGCCGTCTTCCAGACAGTGGTTCAGACACTCGGCCAGACAGTCGTCTCAAAACCCGCGCCCTAAACACACCTGTGCAGTGTGTGCACTTTGGCCCGTTTCGTCGCTGGCGTACACGCGACCGACCGGCCGCTGTACTAGGCCTACATAAAATACGCTTACATTACCTCTTTCCTTTCTTTTAAAGAGAGCTAATTATCTTTAAAAATTAGCGAACGTCCATTAATTATACAATACCAACAATTCTTACACTAAATGCATCATAAAATATCTTACACTACAATCTAGATAAACAGTCAGCTACTACATTCAATTTTCCTTTCTTATAGTTCAACAGAATGTCAAAATTTTGTAATGATAATGACCACCTGACTAACTTAGCAGATTTCGACATTGATTCAGTTAAATAAACTAAAGGATTGTGATCTGTAAACACATTAATCTTAGATCCAATAACAATTTCTTTTAATTTGTTTAAAGCCCATATGATTGCATAGGCTTCCTTCTCAATCGTCGCCCATCTCCTCTGGGTATCTGTCAGTTTCTGACTGATAAATGAAACGGGACGTTCTATCCCTTCATTGTCCACTTGTGACAACACAGCTCCCACAGCAAAATCGCTGTTAACACAATATAAATCAAATGGTTAACCAACCTCAAACCTATATAAAATCACATTATGCAATCAGATCTGTTTCAGAAACACTTCTAAATGTCTTAAAAGAATGTCCATTCAAATGATTAGGACAATTATCAAAATGTACTTCAATATCCTTTCATACGGTTAATTGCATACAGTATTTGATTAGACATTTTGATCGCTAAAGCGCTCATTGGTTTATCATCCACTTGAAATGATTTCTGTTTCGTCTCTGAATAATCGTCTTTCAGCGGTATTTCTACCACTGAGCCGGATTCGTCGTCCTCTTCCACGATAAGACCACACGATAATGTTTTTGTGATGAACTTTCTCATTTGGTTGGCATGAACGACTCGTCGACCATGTTCATTCATGTCCACGAGATATGAATATTTAGATCTTCTTTGTAAAACAGTACATGGACCATGCCATCGTGAGATCAATTTGTTGGTTGACGTTGGATGTAATACGTCGACGCTTTCTCCAAGTTCGAATTCTTTATATTTTGCTTTCTTATTGTATTTGCTGGCACATTGTTCTTGCTTCTCCAATTTCTTTGCATCCTCCAATTGTCTTTCATCATTCGTATCCTCCATAAACAATTCCCTCATGTTCACACCAATTTCCATATCGCTCTCCGAATCTTCACTATCATTTCGTTCACATGCAGCCATCTCTTCTTCGTTTTCATTGTTCTCGGATGTTGTTCCTTCCTTTTCTTGAATACTGTGTTCATCTTCGCTTTCAGTGTCATCGTCTAGCAAATTTTCATTTCGCTGATCCTCTTCCTCGTCTTCGACTTCTGCTCTCCGACTCCTTGCTCTTGTAGTCACATGCGCCTGTAGTTCTCCTTGCAATACACTGACTGGTGGACTCTCTTTCAGTTCTGCAATTATCTCCGGATGTAGCAGGAACCTTTCTTTATTTTCTTTACACAATTCTGCTGGAATGCTGGCACACACCAACGTTGAATATGGCGCAATATTTATTTTCCTGTCCTTCACATCTTCTCCTACTGTCTGACCACTCATTCTCACATCAATCTTCACTAACTTAGCTGGAATAGGCTCTCCAACCATACATTGCAAATGTACTCTGCCAATCTCTTCTACTATCGCTCCTTTCAGTAGTTCTTCATTGATCACGGGTATCTTTGTCCCAGAATCAACCAATGCTTTGACTTGTACAGGATGTCCGCTGTTATTATCTCCACGTATTTCTACCGTCACATGCTGCAATGCAATCTTCTTTATAAGTGAAAAATCATCTTTACTTTGTATTATAAACCGTGGTGTACATTTCATCACCGACTTCACTTCTGTTTCTCGGTTGTCTTGTTCTTCCCAACCAGGTGGTGCATTTATAACTTGGATCTGGTTTACTCGAAGATTTTCTGCACTCCTACTAAAGTTGTTTCTCAGATTTGCCGCTCCTGGTGCTTGGCAATGTTTTATCAAATGCCGATCTGACTGACAGTTGTGGCAACGTTTCTTGACAAAACCTCTTTGCTCCTGGTTCTCCCACTTGTTGTACGGATTGTATGCTGTATTGCCTTCCGTTGGGCGTCCCATCGGTGGAGTTCGATTGTAGGCTTGTCTGTCCCACGTTGACTGTTTTTTATCTTGCCACCACGGCTTTCCAGAGAAATTATCTTTCTTGCCATCACTACCTTTGGCTTGGCTTCCAGTTTCTTTGTCATTGCTGTTCCACTTGGTCTGCTTTGGATTATTGCCCCATGCGTCATATTTCGGTTTTTCTTGAACTATTACACCAATTTGATTGTTTACATGTATGTCTGCGAGGTCTGCAACGTTACTGGCTTCCAAGCATTCTGTACCCTCTTTTGCTAAGACAAATTGTAGTGGACCTGGTGGTAAACATTCTTTCAGCTTATCCGCCACTAACAAATCGAACAGCTTCTCGTAGTCTTTGCCCACTCGTCTACTTCTGACATAATAATTCAACAGATTCTTCAATCTTGCCGTAAACATCGTATACGTTTCCTCCACAGTTTTCTTGGCATCCGCAAATCTTGATCTGTACTCACGAGCAGTTAGCTTGAATTCTTTCAATAAATGCTCTTTGACGACATCATACTTGTCTAGATCATCAAAAGATACGCGGTTCAATACAGTTCGCGCTCTCGAAGTCATAAGTGGCAAAAGCAATTTCACCCAGTATTGTTTTTCCACAGCGAAACTATTGAATGCATTTTCCACTGTCTCAAAATATAATGGCACTTCCATCATATCATACGGCATCTTCGGTAACACGTGCTTCATTGCGTCACCTATCTTCTTAATCTTGGACACCATTGTCTCACTTTCTCTGAGTCTAATCTGTTCTGACACTTCTCGGCTCTTACGATCATCTTCGTCTCTCTTCTTCAGTCGATCTTGATCTTCGGTTCTCCGCAGTTCTTCCTGTTCTATCTTCTGTTGTAGTAGTTCTAACTGCTTTCTGCGTTCTTCCTTTTCAATAGCCATTTCTTTAAGTTGAGCCTCCTTGATAGCAAGTTTCTTTTGTTCTAACTGCATCTGCTCTTCTCTTTCTCTTTCTGCTTTTTCCAAACTGACTTTTCCGGCTTGAAATTCTTCCTGACGAATTTCTTCTGCTCTCTCCAGTTCTTGTAAACGCATCTTTTCTTTTTCTTCCTCACGAGCCTTTTTGTCCTCAATCTGCTGTTTTCGTATTTCTTCATCGCTTTTTCTTGCTTTTTCGTACTCTATCATTAACTCCATCCTTCGTCGTTCTGCTTCGTCACGATCTATTTTCATTTGTTCTAATTGTATCTGGAACTGCTGCCTCTGCATATCTATCTCTTGTTGTCGCAATTCTTTTTCGTCTTGCCTGCGTTGCTCTTCTTTCTCTTTCTTTTCCTGTTTACGTTCTTTCTCCTCTTGGCGCCGTAGCTCCTCTTTCTCCTTCTCCTCTTGTTTACGCTCTTTCTCTTCCTGTCTGCGTCGCTCTTCTTTCTCCTTGTCTTCTTGCCTACTCATCATCATGAATTGCAGCAACGCCTCCATAGACATCGGTGCCTGTGGCTTCTCAACTGGCTTCCCTTCAGCTCCACCAACCGCACCTTCTTCTTCCGCGTCTTTCGCCCAAACCTCCGCCAAAGTTCTCATCAAACTTTCCCTCGACATCTGTCCGACTTCTTCTGCGTCTAGACCTGCTTCAATTAATAATTTTACTATTCTCTCCGATGCCATCTTCTTAATAGCCGCTTGCTTTTGCTCTGTAAGTTTCTCCATCTTACTTCTTTACTTGTTGTTGCTATTGCTTCTTTTATAGACAAGCAAGTTTTTCCTACCTTTCAGTCGTTGAGTTGTCGTTTCTCACCGTCGATAGATAATCGATGACTCGTTGAATCGACGTCGAATAATTTTACAGCTGAGATAAGATATTTCCGTTCCGTGAAAATTAAAATCAACATCCGTAGTTTCCGTGAAATATCAAACATCCGCAGATAAGTATCAATCAGTATGGATCAGTATCCGTAGCATCGATAAAAACCCAGATATCGTTCCTTCCGTTTTCTCAGGTGAGAATACCAGCGTGTGAAGATAAGCAAAACACAGCGTCAGAAGATCAGAAAATCAATATTCCGAATCCACGTGTAAATGTAGATCGTCAAACAACGTAAATTCGTGTCCAAACTTTCGCAAATTCGTATCCCACCGTACGACACCAAATGTCACCCACTCCTTATATCCGAGCGTTGACCTCACCAGTCTCTTCGGTAGCTTCTATATTTCCTCAGTGGCCTAAACCTACCCCTACTGATTTAACTGATTCGAATCTACTGTCTAGGTAAAGTTCTACAGTAATTCCTTATTCTACTTCAACGACAACGATGATAGGTTTTCCAAAGTATATTATCATCAACTTCAACATAAAACGTAACAGCAGCAAACAACACGATAATGTCTATCCTTGCATTATCATAGCAACAACGACTCTTCTCTACTACAACTAAACAGCAACTACTACAGTTATCACAGCCTAAACTCGTGACTCATTCCTCAGACGCTCATTCCTTCTCTCAATCTGCCGTCTTCCAGACAGTGGTTCAGACACTCGGCCAGACAGTCGTCTCAAAACCCGCGCCCTAAACACACCTGTGCAGTGTGTGCACTTTGGCCCGTTTCGTCGCTGGCGTACACGCGACCGACCGGCCGCTGTACTAGGCCTACATAAAATACGCTTACACCATTACTTCTTAAAATTTAATATAGTTGCACATTGTGTCTTTTGTTATGATCATTCGATGCAATCACACCTAAATTTGTGAAAAATTCTAAGTGAAATGTTTGTATTTATTTAAATTAAGAAATTTACATAGAGCCTCTTCAAGGTGAGTTACTCAGAAGCGCTCCCGGGCCAAAACAGTGTCTAGGTTCTTAATGAACAGAGCGGAGTGACCCCTGGGAATTAAGCGCAGTGTAACAGGACCAGCAACAGAGAATGAACGACGCTGTCGAATAGAAGTCCGCGAGCGGGGAACCGGAAGCTCAATTTGGTTCGCCGATCGAAGGGTGGATCGACGCTGAACTCCTAAGGTGGAACATCAGAGTTCTCGAAGATACGGTGGAGCTAGTCATTCAATGCTTGTATGTGCACTCGGTATAGCGGCCGTTTAAGATAACCTCATACGCGGACTTCGAATCAGCGTTTCGCACAGAAGGCCAGAAGCGCTAAGCAATTGGAGTGAAGGACTTGTCCAAGGCCCCTATGCACGGCGGCTTGGGGTTGATTCGAACCGGCAAGCCTTCGGTTGCAAGGTAACGAACATACCCACTATACCACCGCGTTAATTCCACATCTTGGGGCGCGGTGGTGTAGTGGTGGCGTTGTTGCCTTGAAGCCGGAAGTTTCGAGGTTCGAATCCACCTCGCCGCGTTAGGACCTTGGGCAAGTCCTTCACTCACAATTGCTCAGCGCTTCGGCGTGAAACTCCAATGCAGTGTCAGCTCTGCATTCGGGAGCGCCTCTGAGTGTAGGAGAGCTTGAAGGGGCGCTATAACAGGTGCACATGCAAACAAACATCTCAGAAACTGTTTGATTCGTTCAAACGGGATTGATGGGTGCATGAAGAAAGAATGGTAACCAATTTGGGAGTTTCCTCTATTCATTAAATTTCTCGTAGAGTTATTGGATATTTATAGAATTGAAAAGATCTAAACTAGTGGTGTCTAATCATCGGTGTGCAATTATTATAACATGCGGCTAATATACTACACTGAAACTCAAGAAGGAGGAGGTGGCTTGAGGTGGATTCGAACCGGCAACCCTCCGGCTGCAAGGTAACGAATATACCCAACTCACCACCGCGTTAATTCCATATCTGAGAAACTGTTTGATTCGCTCAGGTGGATGAACAGACGGCTGGGATGGATGCATGAAGAAAGAATATTAACCAAACTGATGGTTTTCCATCTATAATTAAATTTCTCGTAGATTTATTGGGTATTTATAGCATTGAAAGATGTAAACTTGTGGTGTCTATTCAACAATGGCCAATTTCTATAACATGCGGCTCGTATACACTACAGCACTGAAACTCGAGAAGCAATTAACATGGCTCTTATACGCTCTTAAGGGCACAACCTTTTGTATTCAACGCAGCGCTGGTGAATAAGCTGATGCCCCCGCGCTTGGCCTTCAAGTAGCGCTATAGAAATCTGGAGATTACGATTACGATCTTATAATTATGTACACCTGATTTTACGTTAAACCCGTGTGTTAAGTTATAATCTATTCGCCCGTTTAAATGAATCATCTTCATTGAAATCCGTATTCTTCAAAACACTGTTTGCCTTCAATGAGGTCTGAACTCACGACTCTTGGTTTACAAGACCAGTGCTCTGCCACTGAGCTATAGAGGCACACGTCAACTGCCCCATCTGAAGAACTTTTTAAAAATTATTATTCAGACTTAATTTAAGAACAGATAAAATAAACGGATAGCAACCAGCATTTTTCGAATGATTTAATTTTTCAAAGAGTACGTGGATATTTATACCATTTAGAAAATCTAAACTAGTGTCTTTTTCAACGATGGGCAATTTCTATAACCTGCGGCTAGTATTATAATACAGCACTGAAACTCCAGAAGCAACATGGCTCTTCTATGGACACCTGATTTTACCTTAAAACCGTGTGATAAGTCACAATCAGAGCTCTGCGCCGGCCGCGCGACGCCGCCGCCGCCGACAATTCAAAGGCGCCGCCGCCGCGGATTTTTTTGGATCGGCGCGCCGGCGTCGCCGCCGCTGAAAATTTGTCGGCGCGCCGCCAATACCACGTTGATTCGTCTATTTCTTTTTGTTGATTTTTTCAACTCTTGCATGATTTCTTTAAAAACATTGCTTCTTAAGTGCGAAGTAAATAATTTTCTAGTGTATTTCGAATTATTCTGGCGATTTTGCGTCAATGCAATGAAACCTATGATGTTACGTCCTCATTTTGACGTTTGGAAAAATGCGCTTAACGTTTAAACTTTTGTTCATCTTGTGATTTGATTTAACTTACGGCAGCAACAGTGGTAAAAAAGAACTATAGCCTATGTATGTATGTATGTATGTATGTATGTATGTATGTATGTATGTATGTATGTATGTATGTATGTATGTATGTATGTATGTATGTATGTATGTATGTATGTATGTATGTATGTATGTATGTATGTATGTATGTATGTATGTATGTATGTATGTATGTATGTATGTATGTATGTATGTATGTATGTATGTATGTATGTATGTATGTATGTATGTATGTATGTATGTATGTATGTATGTATGTATGTATGTGCGTATGTGTATGCATGTATGTATGTATGTATGTATGTATGTATGTATGTATGTATGTATGTATGTATGTATGTATGTATGTATGTATGTATGTATGTATGTATGTATGTATGTATGTATGTATGTATGTATGTATGTATGTATGTATGTATGTATGTGCGTATGTGTATGCATGTATGTATGTATGTATGTATGTGCGTATGTGTATGCATGTATGTATGTATGTATGTATGTATGTATGTATTGTATGTATGTATGTATGTGTGCATGTATGTATGAATGAATGGATGTTTTCATGTATGTATATATGTATGCATGTGTGCCTGTATGTAATTATGTATGTATGTATGAATGTATGTGTGTAATGTTTGCATGCATGAATGCATGCATGCATGTGCAGCGGCGCTGGTCGCTTGCCATTGTTCCAGCGCCGCTACACATGCATGTATGCATGTATGTATGTATGTATGTATGTATGTATGTATGTATGTATGTATGTATGTATGTATGTATTTATGTATGTATGTATGTATGTATGTATGTATGTATCTTATGTATGTATGTATGTATGTATGTATGTATGTATGTATGTATGTATGTATGTATGTATGTATGTATGTATGTATGTATGTATGTATGTATGTATGTATGTATGTATGTATTGTATGTATGTATGTATGTGCGTATGTGTATGCATGTATGTATGTATGTATGTATAGGTATGTATGTATGTTATGTATGTATGTAATGTATGTATGTATGTATGTATGTATGTATGTATGTATGTATGTATGTATGTATGTATGTATGTATGTATGTATGTATGTATGTATGTATGTGCGTATGTGTATGCATGTATGTATGTATGTATGTATGTGCGTATGTGTATGCATGTATCGTACTGTACTGTATGTATGTATGTATTGTATGTATGCTATGTATGTGTGCAGTGTATGTATGGAATGAATGGATGTTTTCATGTATGTAATAAGTATGCTGTGTGTGCCTGTATGTAAATTATGTATGTATGTATGAATGTATTGTGTGTAATGTTGGCATGCATGAATGCATGCATGCCATGTGCAGCGCGGCGCTGGTCGCTTGCCATTGTTCCAGCGCCGCTACACATGCATGTATGCATGTATGTATGTATGTATGTATGTTATGTATGCTATGATATGTATGTATGTATGTATGTATTTATGTATGTATGTATGTATGTATGTATGTATGTATGTATTTATGTATGTATGTATGTATGTATGTATGTATGTATGTATGTATATATATATATATATATATGTATGCGTGTATGAGTGTATGTATGTATGCGTACTTGCCTGCAACAATCAATCAATCTGCATGCGTACAGCAAAACAATTTCAGCAGATCGCGTCAAGTAAACGGGCCTCTTTTGGCAGATCAAAGAAATTAAGTGTGAAGAAGCTATTAAAATCCCAAAGTAATATTGGAGGATCATAAGGCAGGCCAGGAGTAGAATAGGTAGTAGCACCGCCACTGCTCAAACAGTTCTTTAACTTCTATTAGTAGGTTATGTAAGCCGGAGGCCTGAATTTGAAAACGTTGTCAAGTTGTTTTTAATCCAGTCGTTGTACTATTTTCTATATGAACGTCTCTTCTGAGAATAATTGTTTGTCACGGATATTGATTAAAGACCAGATAACTGCCAAAATAATGGCTTAACACGCAACAAAATTTTGTAACAACTTTTGAAATAAGTACGCGACGCTTGAACATTAATCC